>CM070634.1:20500740-20700740 GCA_036346255.1 Ampelocalamus luodianensis | reverse complement strand
CTTGATTTGATCCACCAAGGTCGGTTGCACAACCAAGGCGAAGGGAACCATGCTCAACCAAACCCAAGTTGAGACGCTGAAATTCCGCAAGAAGTGCCGTGTCGCTCTTGGATCATCGTAATATTGCAATACACCTTTCGACTAAGTGCATCGGCAACCACGCTGGCCTTGCCGATGATACCGAATACCCATGTCATAATCTTTGATCAATTCCAGCCACCTCCTCTCGCCGAGGTTCAGATCCGGCCGGGTGAACAAATATTTCAAGCTCTTGTGATCGTAATACACCTCACGGTTACCAATCGATAATGCCGCCAAATCTTGAGTGCATGAACCACGCAACAACTCTAAATCATGGGTGGATAATTGAGCTCATGAGGTCTCAATCGCCGATGCATAGGCAAGCGCCTTGCCTTCCCGCATAAGAACGCATCCAAGTCCTCGACGAGAGGCATCACAATAAATATCAAGCTCTTGTGGATATCGTGAAGAGTAAGAATCGAGTGAAGTCAAACGCCGTTTGAGCTCCCGAAAGCTCTCATCACAAGCAGAGGACCACACAAACTTCTTGTCCTTCTTGAGCAATTCACCATCGGCTTGGCGATCTTGGAGAAGTTCTCGATAAAGCGCGGTAATAACCCGCTAAGCCGAGAAAACTCCGCACATCGCTGATCGACTTGGCCGACCTCGTGATAGAACATCGCCGACTTTGTGGGATCCACACTACGCCTCCGGTGAAAGAACATGGCCCAAGAATGCCACTTCCTTCAACCGTAACTCGTGATTTGCTGAACTTCGCATATAGCTGGTGTTCCCGCAATTTGCCTAAAACAATCTTCAAATGCTCAGCATGCTCGGCTTCAGTCTTGGAATAGATAAGAATATCATCAATAAAGACCACCACAAATTTATCCAAATACTCCATGAATACTGAATTCATTAAGTTCATGAACAAAGCTCGAGCATTGGTTAAGCCAAAGGACATGACGGTGTACTCGCATGCCCATAACGAGTAGTGAAAGCCGCCTTCGAATATCCTCGATCCGATCGTGACTGATGATACCCCATTCTCAAATCAATCTTTGAGAACACACTGGCTCCACCAACCGATCAAATAGATCATCAATGCGGGCAAAGGATATTTGTTCTTCACCGTCACCTCATTGAGAGGACGGTAATCAACACACATGCGCAAAGTCTTGTCCTTCTTCTTCACAAAGATCACCTGACAGCCCCAAGGAGACGAACTGGGACGGATGAAACCTTTGCTTGGAGCTCACCAAGTCGCTTCTTCAATTCTTCTAGCTCATTGGGAGGCATCCGACACGGCGCCTTCGAGATAGGGGCGACGGCAAAGAACTCAATGACAAACTCAAGGTCTCGAATCGAGGCATCCTGCAAGTCTTCGTGAAAGACATCCCCAAAGTCGATACTATGGGAACATCCCGACCGCAAGGCTGGCTTTGCCTCTAATACACATAGATGTGGCCCCCGGCCGCGCGAAAATCCGACCGCCGCCAAGGGTGGTGAGATAGACAATCTTCCCGGCACAATCGATTTGCCCCAAGTGTTGGGACAACCAATCCATGCTAAGAATCACATCCGCACTACCAATCGAAAGGAATAAGGTTTGCCAAAAATCCTACCTTTGACTTCAATAGGAACACCGCGGCATTCCATATCGCTCTCATTTCCAACCCGAGAGCGAATGAGCAAAGGAACTCCCAAAGGAACACGGTGAAGACCACTAGCAGCAACAAATGATCTTGAAATAAAGAATGCGATGCTCCGTAATCAAATAATACCGCAGCAGACGAATTGACAAGAAGTGTACCCATCACGACATCCGCGCCCCGAGCCTCCTCACCGAAAGGTGGTTGACTCGACCGCCGCACTCGGGCTTCGATCATCTTCCGTCGTGGATGACCACTCCCGCCCGCCCTCCATTAGGACGAGGGTCGCGCAACACTCGAGGGCAAGCGTTGGCGTAGTGGCCCTTGTTGTGGCAAATAAAACAAGTAACCTCGGCCGCCGGATTGCGGAGGTCGCTCGTCGCCGATCGCAGACGCACGGATCAAACACGCTGCGGTGGACGAGGAGGCTGGTGCAGATGGCCCTCTTTGGTGGAGCAAAAGAACGGGCCATCGGTGCCGCCCACCGAGGACGAGTGAGGCCGTGTGAGTAGACCGATGTGCCTCCCATTTGCGCTATGGACTCGCCCACGCTTTGCCTTATGCTCGCAACAATGGCCTTATCTACCAAGGCACGAAAGTCGAGAAGTCCACAACAGATAGCTTGTCCTCGCAGCTCTCTGACAATCCATCCATAAACTTCTCCCGCTTAGCCTCATCCGAGGCCACCTCTCCGAGGAGCATAACGAGCCGGATGATTAAACTCGTATAGATATCTCGTCATGCACTTGCGCCCTTGCTTGAGCGCGAGAATTCTTTCTTTTCAGCTTCATCACCCATCCGGGATGTGGGCCCGACGTAAAAGCCGATTCAACCTCCTCCCACGCGACACACATGCCGCGGGCTGCATTGCGAGATAGTTCTCCCACCATGAGAGTGCCGCGCTCAAGTCGGTGGGACGCAAAGAGTGCCTTATCCCGCGCTCGCATCGAGCTATGTTGAGCTCGCCAACCATGCGCACCAATCATCCGCATCGAGAGGGTCCTCGTGAGCGGGAGAAAGTCGGCGGTTGGGTACGGAGGAACTCGCAAGTCCCCGCGAGTCGGTGGCCGCCACCACCGGCAGGAGTGGAGGTATTCCTAGCAATAACCTCCAAGATGCGCGTCTGTCCATGCGGTTTCGCTCGACTGAGCGAGCACCTCACCATGGTCTGAGGAGGGGAAGCTCCTCATCATGACCACTGCTGATCGCCACACGTTCTCCGGCCATCCTGCTTCACTAAGACAAGTTAACAACAGCCTAAAACAAGAAGTCGACAACCCACTGCAAATAACTTACTAACAAAGACAAAACAAACACAAGACTTTTAAGTTACAAAACCAATTGACAAAAATCGACACTTAGCAAACTCACATATACCTTACCGTTATACCCCACAAATTTTACTTAGACTTAATTCTCTATGGTTCTCCCAAGGATCGATTCTACAGGTAGTAACTATCTTTTGAAAGGAAAGAGAGAAACCAAGTCTTAAACTCAAATTAGAGTAAGATGAGAGTAGAAGGCTAAGATAGGTAAGGAGTAAAACCTCGAGAATCGCCTAGGTTTTCATAAACCCTTTTATACTTTAAAATTAAGCTTTTCCAAAATATCCTAAGGACGACTATGCTTGTTATTACGGTCGAATGGCTCGATACCAACTTTTGAGGCCCGGTTTATTTGGCTTGTAATGCTTAACCAACCACCGGTCCTAGCATCACAAATCAAATAAATCGATCCTCGAGATATGTATACTTCCTAAAGCAAGATACACACTCGCTACAAAATTAGACATCAATTCCATTCCAAACATAGAGTCCAAACACCAGACTACCAAACGGAAGATAAACAATAGTAGAGTTATTACAGACATAGGCCGACGGGCCACAAGATACAAACATAACAACAGTAAAGACAATGAAGCAAAAGCGCCATAAGATGGCTATAAACAAAGCCAATCGCTGTGCCTCCAACCCACAAGGCATCGACCGACCGCCAAGTCTAGTCGCCCACGAAACGGCAACACACTCACGAAGTGAGGCCCTGGGGCTCACCTTCCTCTCTCGCAACAAAAACATTAAGCAAAGCACACGAGTACAAAGATTGTCTTTGTACCCGCAAGACTCGACGTGTGAACTAGCGAGACCTATTCATAAGCTACATGCAAAGCTTATTTAGTGGAGGCCATATGTTTCATTTGCATAAAGCCAATTTTCATTTGCAATAAGGTAATACATTTTAAAGGCAAGTTTGCAATTCATTTTTAAGATTGAAATAACAAGAAGGATAATAATAACAAAAGCGAAAGATAAACAACCTAGAAGTGACTATCCCAATAGTCACCATTAACAATAGCACTAATCCCGCATTCGTACCACCCATCAAGTTTTAATTTAAATGTTGTAGTCTAACTCTTGAAAAGCTTACCCAAGCGTGTCCATCACCTAGGACGAGGCTATTCGAATAGTTTTTAACCCGCAGGTGTACCATCTGTACCCACACTTGCATCGCCTTTAAGCCAAGGCACACTCCAAGGTATGTCGGGCACGGCTAAGTCCTACGAGACTTTTTCCAATATTGTGTATTAACTACGAGCCGCTCGTATGGATAGAAATCCATACGCTTACATGGTAAAGCCGAAAGACAACTACCCACTCAGATAAAGCTTTTGGACAACTACCATGCTCCCACCTCCGTCCCTCCCGCGACCTCCCGCGACCCGGAGCCAATACACGCCAAAGTACTAGGTCAAGAGAGGTCCCATATACTCTAGTGTGGTTAGCACGCGAAATGCTGGATAAAAATTCACTCACAAGATGTTCGGTCCTTAACTGACCCGGGCACCTTTCGATCACACAACATGATCACACCAAACTTACCATTGTGCCGCGTCTAAATCATTTTGTTTTCATTTTTAGTTTTGCAATTAAACATAGCGAAATGCTGAAATATAAAGTTATAGCAAATTTTGTGTGATCAAGGTTACCGACTAAGTCGATAACCGCCCATTTCTACCGATACTAAGCATGTCTAAGCAATTTGACCGGATCTACTAAGTGACAAGAGATCATCCAATGACCTCTAATCACACAAATAACCTAGGCTCGGTAGTAGAGATCAATATTTTGTCTACAGGATATGCAACTACTGATTTAACTAATCAATTTAACACAAATTAAGCAATGCATACATACAAATTGAAACAAAATATTAGACTTTAAAATACCGATAAACATGATCAAATCGCTTATTCGGCCGTTGTTGCTCAATAAGTTGCGGAGGGTCGTTCTCAGGGTTGCCGCAAATATCGAAACCTAACGATCGATCAAATAACAGCAAATAAGAACGAATAACACCGACAAACTCAAACATACAACAACATCAAAACATACCAAAATCCACACAACAGCCTAAGCATGATTATAACAAAATTTTAGAAACAGAGAAAAATTCATTTTAAGTTATCAAAAATTTTCTAAGAATTTTCTAAGTTATAAACACATCAAAGCACTAGTTAATACTTAACGAATTTCCATGAACAGAACCAGTATCTAAAATCTATCTTAACAATTAGTATACTGAAAATGGAATTTTACAGAATTGGGTTCATTGAATTTGGACAATTATTGAAAGAGATATGCATTTTCCAATTTAGAAGATACATAAGACATCATTTTATTAGTTAACAGATTTTTGCTACAGAGACATGGATGAAACTAATTTTATCAAGTAGTACCTTAAAATGAAAATTAACAAGACTGGTTTCATGCAATTTGGATAAAATTTGAATTAGTTATGCATTTTACAAGTTTAATTGAATTAACAGTTCAACAGAAAACACAAACCAGAAATACTAAATCACTTCCGAAATCTATAATGCATTTATTCCATTTCGCACCCACAGCCAGCTAGCCTCACATCGACATAGCGGGCGCGAAAATGTCGACTGAACAACCACCCGCGGAGGTGACGCCAAGGCGATTCTAAGAATACGCCTTCGCTTACCAAAGTGCAAACCTAACACACTCTCACAAAGAAATACGCTTCCCAACAGAGAAAACGCATTACCAGAGCTACACAAACCTAACTGACAACATGGGCCCACATGGCAGAGACTAAGAGAAAACATAACGGTTGAAATAAAGGATTTCTAAACGCGATTTAACAGAGAGGCCCACAAATCGAGACTCGGTCAACAAGATTAGCGCTAAACTAACTCCACCGGCGCTCACCCCACAAGACGGGACGGCGGCGCGGCCGCGATGGATTACGCAAACGGTGAGTTTCAAGACGAGTGAGTGATACCCGGGTTCACAGAACTTCGCGAACCCGCAGGTGGCGATGCGGGTCCGATGGTCACCGGAGTTGAGCTCACGACGACCGGAGGCGAGAAGAAAGCACGGTCCACGCAGAGAAGACGATACGAACTTCTAGAAGACTCCGGAAGGTGTGCTTAAGCTTCGCCTCAACACCAGGAGTAAGAAGCACACGATAACGCCGACGAAGAAGGCCCGAGGTGGCCGGAATTTCACGGCGGTGGAAACCGAGCTTGAGAAGAATTGGTCTCACGCCCGCAATGATGCACCAAAGATGAAAATGAAGACACCGTTAGGCTCGGTGCATCAATGCGATCCCAAGGGACTAGGTGACGGTTAGAAACTCACCAGATCGCAAACGAGCTCACGGGACCGAAATTGCCGGAGGCGGAGACGACGATACCGCCCCTGATGATTCACTGGACGCCAAGGATCCTGGATGGGCAAAATGGAAGCGGCGAAGAGATTAGATCACGATGGCGTGGTTGCGGAATCAAGAGCGGTGCTAACACGACGGTGCTACCTTCGTCCTCTTCTCCGGCCGAAACAGAGAAGCGGGCGGAGAAAGCGAGAGAGCGAAGGAAACGATGAACGAACGAGTGCGGTGAGGTTATAAAGCTCTGGCGATGTTTCGGAGAGGGACACGCGTCCCCGACGTGGCAGCGACGAGCAGCGTGGCAAGCATGCGCACGCGGCCGTGAGCTCCGGTGAGGTGCGGAGAAGACGAGGGCAATACTGACAGGTGGGGCCCATATGTCAGCGACAGAACAAAGCGGTGCGAACAGTTGCATAGACTCGATCAAGAATGTATCGACCGTTGGATCTGAAATGGACGGCTGAGATTGGTGTATGCATTCGGACAGGTCGGTTGCGCACGCGACGTGGGTCGTTCGATTTGCATCGGACGGTCACGATCGATTGACTTCGCGCGGTGCAGCTAGTTGACGCGACCGAGTCAAGTGGCGCGATCGATTTGAGTCGGGCTCGGGTTCGAGCCCGACAAACAGTGCTTTCTGATTTTCGATTTTAAAAGCTGAGAGAGTTTAGGGAATTTTTAGAGATAGATCCCAAGCTCCAAAAATTACGAAATTTTTATGGTAGCTACTTGAGACAGAGAACAACATTGCATAAATTTTCCAGAACTTTTTATGCACTGAAAAGTTCTGCAGAAAATTCACAAGCATGCTGACCTAGGATTTGACCAGATTTTTAACTAGTTTGACTTGGCCATTTGAAATAGCAAATAAAATCTAAAATTGTGAAATAATTCAGGAGGTAGATAGGATGATCAAGATGCTAGGAAAATACTTGCAGAGGATGATCACAAGTTTGAAAGCTAAGGATCTGATAACAACAATTTCCAATCACAAGAATTAAATTCTAGAAAATGGAAATTGCTAGGGAAAATTTGGAAAACTTCCAAGTGATTTGATGAGACAACAAAAGTTTTTATTTCTCCTCAAATTTTTACATTTGAAATACAAACCCTAAGTTAGGGCTGTTACAACCGTGAAATGGTATGGCCCTTAACATGACGATCTCTATCATCATACTTCCTGTCCTCCGACCATCATGCTTGAAGCCTCTAACCGCATTCATCTAGTAAGCAGTTACTCCTAAAACCTAGTAATGAATTACATACGAGAATATTAAGCATCACATGTCGGTACGCAGACTGTCACTACTACAAAAGGCTAATACTAGACGCCTCATCACAGATGGTTCCAAAGTAATCGTCTGTGATAGGTCACTATCACAGACGGTTCTTAATACGAACCGTCTGTGATAATCTCATTCATCACAGACGGTTCTTAATACAAACCATTTGTGTTGAAGGTACATAACAGACGGTTCTAAAGTAGAACTGTCTGTGATAAATACTTTGCATATAGAGGCCGTGCATGGCCTCTATATGTGCAATTAATTACTAAAACGAGTTGTCCAATAATAAACAGATGATAAAAGGACCATATACCGCTTACATCACGCATTTATAAAAAGACCATATCTCGCTTACATCACGAGGCGATAAAAAAAGATCAGCGATCCTATCTTAGCCTTCAAATCTTTGTAAGCCTTCTCGCCGCCCGGTGGTGGTGGGATCTGTGATCGCCGATCAAACGCCTCCACTGCGACCTTGCACGCCGATTTGAGCTTGTAGCCGCTCAGACTCCTAATCAAACTCCATATTGAGGTTTACTCGCCGGATAGCAGAGACCCTCGCATTGGTCTATCGGAGGAGGAGCTCCAGTCGACAGATGATGGCCGTCATGGTCTTCGGTAGATAGGAGGGCCTACAACGGATGACATTGCAAACGGAAGGCTTGTCCACAGCTTGGGCTAGGTTGCGACCAGAGAGGTGTGAGTACACAACCACAATGTAGGCCAATACAGCTGGTATGAGAGGGGAAGTTATTTGGAGTTTGTGGAGAAAAGGGATCAATGAGAGGTTTGTGAGAAATCCATTTTAGAAGGGGATGTCTATTTATAAAACAAGTACTAATTAAAGCTAGAGCGGGAGACGAAGAGCACATCGCGAGGCAATCGAGGCATATCACAGACAGTTCTTCATACAATCGTCTGTGATAATTAATCTATCACAGACGGTTCGTATTAAGAACCGTCTGTGATAAGTAATCTATCACAAACGGTTCGTAATAAGAACCGCCCGTTATATGCTGGCATCATATACGGTTCTACTTTAGAATCGTCTGTGATATGCTGGCACTATAAATATCAGCTCCCAACAGACCCCCTGGCCCCTAGCGCCTCCACCCCCTAACCCAATTTCGATTTGAGCCACCATACCCATTGCACCACCTTAGAGAGGAGAAGGAAAGGAGGAAGCTAGAGAGGAGGTAGGGAGGAGAAGATCAGGAGAAGGAGAAGGTGAGAAATCTCGCGGGTTATTTGGAATTTTTGTCGTGAGCTCCGAGGGTAATGATATGTAACTCTTTATATTTGTTCTAGGTTAATCTTTAATCAATTTTAGTATGTTTGGTTAATAGGTAGAGTAACGTATTTGCAGTTTATTAATCTAATTTAACACTACTAATTTGTTACGTGTGTAGTGTAGATGGAACGAAACTGGATGTACCATGCGAACCATGTGGGTGAAGAGTACATTAAGGGTGTGCTTGCTTTTAAAAGAGCCGCCGAGCAGGATATGTTGAAGAAGGGGATAGAATTTATGTACTGTCCATGCAATGATTGCGATAATCTGAAGATGTTTAACAACTCGGCACAGATCAAAACACACTTGATTCGAAGGGGCTTCAAAAAAGGGTATATAAGTTGGACCAGTCACGGTGAAGAGCAGATTATACAAGAAGTTAATAATGACGACATCGCTGAGGAATTCAATGATATACCGGATATGGACTGTACTTTTGATGAGGATAGGTCGCATGATGACAATCTGGATCAGATGCTACATGATGCAGAAGGGAACTACAGTGAGAGAGAGTTTTGTAAATTCGAGGGCTTAATGGAGGACTCGGGAAAACCTTTGTTCCCTCGCTGCAAGCCGGAATACACAAGGTTGTCAACCGTGCTTGAACTGCTGAAATTGAAGGCAAGCAATGGTTGGACCGACAAAAGTTTCACGGTGTTGTTAGGTCTCCTGGCGGACATCCTTCCGGTGGAAAACGTGTTGCCCAGCACCACCTACCAAGCCAAGAAGGTTCTTTGTCCATTGGGAATGGAAGTAGAAAGAATATATGCATGTCCGAACGATTGTATCCTGTACCGTAAAGAGTATGCTGACATGCATGTATGTCCCATGTGCAAAGCATCCCGATACAAGCGTAAGAATACTACTAAGGTGAAGTAAGGACCTCTTGCTAAGATGTTGTGCTATCTGCCTATGATCCCACGTTTGAAGCGTTTATTTGCGAATCGAAAGGATGCAAGATTGCTACGTTAGCACTCGGAGGAGCGTAAGAAAGATGGAAAGCTAAGACACCCTGCTGATTCTGCATAGTGGAGAAACTTTGATCGAAGCTTTGAAGAGTTTGGTGCGGAACCGAGGAACATAAGGTTAGGGTTGAGTACAGATGGAATGAATCCTTTCGGTAACATGAGTAGTCGGCCCAGCACCTGGCCCGTGAATCTATGTATGATGAATGTACCTTCCCTTAGCTTGCTACACTCTGTTCAAGGCCGAGAGAAATGAATTGTGCAAGAGTTTTCATGATGTGAAAGTTCCGTCCGGTTACTCCGCCAGCATTAAGAAACTTGTTTCTATGGTAGATTTGAAATTAATTGGTATGAAGTCTCATGATTGTCATGTGCTGATGACACAAATGCTTCCTATTGCAACTAGGAGTATCTTACCGGACAAGGTCCGAGTGGTAATCTTGAGGCTGTGTTATTTCTTTAACTCAATTGCTCGGAAGGTCATCGATCCCGAAGGACTAGATGCTCTGCAGGCCGAGGTGGTGAAGACTCTATGTCATCTTGAGATGTATTTTCCTCCGTCATTTTTTGATATCATGGTCCATCTCATTGTTCACCTTGTGAAAGAGATAAATATATGCGGCCCTGTGTTCCTACATCATATATACCCATTCGAGAGGTACATGGAAATTCTCAAGTCCTACGAACGGAATCGATCTCGACTGGAGGGAAACACCATCGAAGGTTATGCAACCGAAGAGGTCATTGAGTTCTACGTCGACTATATTGCTCAGGTGGAACCGATAGGTGTGCCTCTATCTCGTCATGAGGGAGACTAGAGGGTATCGGAACCATCGGAAGGAAAGCAATCACTCCCGATCTGGATACGTACGCTCAAGCCCATTTCACCGTCTTGCAACACATGACCCAAGTGTCCCCGTACATCGACAAGCACAAAGACATGGTACGCCAACAAAATCCAGACCGGTCAAAGATTTGGATCACGAGATAGCACAATCGTCGGTTCAACAAATGGTTAAAGGTGCGATTCACTGGGAGGTCATCAAGTGATGATATGTTGCTATGGTTTGCAAAAAGGGCCACAATTGACAATTGTGACTTGGTAAGGATACGACATAAATAGGTACACATTTTATACGATAGCTCAGGATAGGAAGAGCACAGTTCAGAACAGCGGTACCCACATAGATGCATTTTACGAGCAGTTCAATACCGCCGGGCCACGTGGGTTGAACTCCTATTATGGGTTCATAGAGGAGATTTGGGAACTCGACTACGTACTTTTCAAGATCCCCTTGTTTCGATGCCATTGGGTTAAACTTCCGCAAGTCGTGAAGGTCGACAAGTACGGCATCACTACTGTGGATCTCAATGTGGAATTGTCATGTGTTATGGAGTTGTAATCTCTTATGTTAATTTATGTTAATGTGTTATATATGGACTTCTCATCTCTGATTTTGCTGTCAATGTGGACTTGATGTCCTAATATGCCAAATTATGGATTTCTCTGAATGTGCTCTTGTGAGACCATATCACAGACGGTTCCATAAAAGAATCGTATGTGATATGGTCATAATCCTGAATGGTTCTATTATGGAACAAATCGGTGATATGGTCATAATCACACATGGTTCAAAAAAAGAACTATCTGTGATATAGGGTTCCTAGCTTAGGCTGTTGAATAGAGTACCTAAGCTAGGTTTGTATTTATTTGAGTATTAGCACCTCCCAGGAACCTCCTTGAATTATTTCAGGATTTTAAGAATTTTTTTGCTATTTTATAGAGCCCGGGTCTGTTCGGACCGTCCGATCAGAATCGGACGATCTTGATCGGAGGAGATGCTCGGACCGTCCGAACGTCTCCTCCAATTGGGACCATCCGATTTAGATCGGACAGTCCAAATCAGAATTTGTTGACGGTCCGAACATCTCCTCCGTCGAGACCGTCAGATTCAGCCGGATAGTCCGACGGCACTGGGTCTATAAAATTGCAAAAGAATATCAAAAATCCTAAAATCTTGAAATGATTCATGAAGTTTCTAGGATGTGCTAATACTCAAATAAAATTTGAAATCTTCTTTGTTAAAGTGTTATTAGCGTAAACTAAATTCAAACCGCCTAAGCTAGGAACCCCATATCACGACAGTTCTATTATTGAACATGCAGTGATTATTACCATATCTCACAAACGGTTCTATTATGGAACCGTCTGTGATATCCTATATTAGCGAGAACCGCTAGGGTTTGCGCCTTACTCATCACTCGCCCTTACTCTCGCCTGTTCACCTCCCTAGCGCCCATAGCCCTTACTCTCCTCGTTCGCCTCCCTTTGGCCGCCGCCCGAAGCCTCCTCCCCGATGCCTCCTACTCCGACGCCTCCTACCCCGAAGCTTCCTTCCCGACGGCGCCTCCTACACCGAAGCCTCCTTCCCGATGCCTCCTCCCCGACGCCTCCTACCTCGACGGCTCCTCCCCGACGCCTCCTCCTCCACACCAGAGCCTCGCCGCTCAGCCTCCTCCTCTCCCTTGCTCCCCCACCACCATATGAAGCCACCTCCCAAGGTACTTCTTAGCACGTTTGTCTGGATTTTGTGGGCTTAATATTACTCTGTGATTGAAATGGTCTAATCCCGAAATTGGTAGAATTACTAGTTCAATTTTGAGCTCTACAAGATTGCTTGCTGCTGTCAAAGTAATCACCAGTTTGCCTGATGTTGTCAAATTGTATTTAGAACTTCCAATACTTTTCTAGTGGTTTGAAGTAATAAATTAGTGAGTCTTGTTATAATCTTATGTGGATTGCAGTACTAGATATTGATGGTTCTTGGTGATCTATGGTTGACAGAAAGTATCTGTTTGAACTTCTTATACATGTGATTGTTCTGTTAGTCTAGTTAAGCATTGGATAGAGCTCAAAATCTGAATTTTAGTGTTCTTATCTAATTTATGAAGAGTATAGACTAATGGGTTGAGATAGCAAAGTTTAATTCGTTTGTATCTCGCCTTCTGAGAGCACTCAATATCATCAATTATCTAAGCTTTATGCTGATTTCCTACATATACATGTGGTATATGTTTTGCTTTTCATTCAGCTTAAATGCCATGGAGGATTTACATTTGTATTCCTTATCTGTATATGGTATCCTTATGAAGTTTTACATATTTGTATGCTTTTGTGTTGGATATATTGGAGACTTCCTTGTGTAGTACGTACTATATACTGTATATGCTTGATATTATTTGTTTATATAGTTAATTGGTTGGGTAACTTCTATTTTTTCTGTATAAAGTATGTTTCCAATGGAAATTATCTTCGAAAATACCTAGTGGATATAAACTTGTAATCCATATTATTTAAACTCTCAACGTTTTGAATTCTGAAATTTTAGTTCATTGCGTATGTAACTTATATAGATAGCAAGTAAGCGAGATGGCACCACACCGTCTTCGCTGCCTTCATCGATGTCACCAAATGCGTCTGGATCTCAGAGCAAAGTGGTACGTATGCGAGAAGGCAGAGGAGCATAAAAAATGCCTACAGGCCGAATGACCATCACGGATGTCAGTGACGGTGGGGTCCCTATGGGTCCCAAGAAAGCAGCAGCTGGATTCCGGACCATCTGCGGGATACTTGGAAGGGAACGGGTCCCCATCACCACAGTAAACTGGGATACTATCGAAAGATCGGAGAGGCGAGCTGTGCACAGAAATTTCACAATTGTTCACTAACCCAGAAGCAGACCAGGCACGCGTTCAACGGTAGGTGTTGCTCACGATGGGACACACGTGGAGGACCTTCAAGAGTACGCTTGTCACGAAGTACATGAACATGGGTCGGATTCCCTTCACGAAGTATAAATTCTTATCGCGGGATACATGGGACGCTTTTGTGCAAATGAAGATGATGATCGAATTTTAGGAGCAAATTGCGCGCACATGGCTCTCCAAGTACAAAACACTCTCCCCCACAAACTCAAAGACCTGGTATGCGAGTAAAAAGGAGCAATGGGAGACGGAGGATAAGAACACAATAGGGCCATTTCTTGGTATCACAAACGAGCGCGCTCGAACTTGGTTAAGAGGGAGGGTATTAGCCACGTCTTCGGGCGGCATCTCTTTCACAAACCCAGCAAACCAGGAAGTGTCCCAATGTTTGGTAAGATATGTCGAACTACCTAGTTGTTAATAAGTCAATAACTTCATAATGTCTATAATAACATGATGACCTCTTGCAGCAAGCATTGACTTCCGCATGTTCCGAAGGCTCCTTTGAAACAGACAGGGAGAATGATATACTATCTATGGCCCTGGGAAACAAGGACTAGGTCGCACGTGAGGCATTGGGGTTTCACGTGCCTTGGAGGATGGATTCGTAGACAACTCATCAGACGTATAAGAGTATGAAGAGATCCAAGGCCGAGCATGACGACCGATTGGAACAGGTGCTTACTGCAACATTTCAAGGACAACTAACAAGATTGTTGGATCAAGTTAATCAACTCCTCAAGATGACTGTAACAACCCAAAGCTAGGGTTTGTGTTTCAAATGTATAAAAGTATGAGAGTTTAAAAACTTTTATTGTATCTCATGATCATGCTCTTGGTTTTCTAAAAACTTGTGCACAATTTTAAACTTTTGATGTTTGTATTAAAGTTTGTGTTGAAATTTCAAACTTTTAAACTTAAATTCAATTTCTATTTGAATTCCAAAACAATGTGTGAATAAAAGTTTCTGAAAATAATTTATTCAAATACTAGATTATTTATCTTGAATTATAATTATTTTTACCAAATTTTTAGAAGTCATTTTGACTTCACCAAAATTAAAATCAAATCACTAATGCAGATTTGAAAATAATTTAATTCTAAAAAATTTTAGTATATGAAGTGTTTGAAACTATTTTTCCTAAGTCCTATTTGATTCTCAAAATACTTACAAAAATTTTCAGATTTTTTAGAATTTTATTTCTATTTTAAACTGCTAGGTCAAACCATTTGATTTTCGGTCAAAACTAAATCCTAACCTAAACCCTAACCCGACTCCGACCAGACCACCTCATCTCGACTGGACTCGACCGTGCCCCTTCGCGTTGCACCGCACCAGGCTCTGGCTCGCGCCGCTTCATTACGGCCACTGACGGGCGGGCCCCACCTGTCGGGCTCGTCCTCGTCGCCTCCACTGCCTAACCGGAGCTCGCTGGCGTTCGCGCATGCATGCCACGCACCTCGTCGACGACACCTCGTGCACGCGTGTCCATCTCCGAAGTGTCACTGGGTCCCCATAAAGCTCCGGGGACAATCCATTTTCTCCCTTTTCCACTCCTTTGCTGTCTCCGCCCTCTTCTTCGTTTCGGTCGAGGTTCAAGCTGAAGGCAGCGCTGCCGTGTTAATGCCGCCCTCGAGCCAGCGACCCTGCCGCTGCGTTCCTCTCTTTACGCAACGTCCATTTTTCCCGGTCCCCAACAACTCCGTCTCCGCCTCCGGTAGTCTCGGCTTCGTAGCCGTTAAGGAGTTCCGGTGAGACATTCTTCTCAACGCTTGATCCTTTAGAATCGCAATGTTCCATGGAGCTGAACTATGGTTTTAAATTGCTTTTGGAGCAACGTTGAGGGCGTGCGGCCCTTTCTTCCCCGGTTGCGGTCAAGCGCGCGCCTCGGTCCGGCGCCTCGGGCCTCCTTCGGCGACGTTATCTTGGGTGCTGTGTTCCTGGAGCCAAGGCGTTCCCGTAGCAACCCTCCTCGTGCCTCCTCGACTCCCATAGCACCTCCTCCTCGGGAGCCTCTTCATCGTCTCCGCCTCCGGTCGTCGCGAGCCCGTCTCCGGTGACCATCTGACTCTGCGTCGTCACCAACATGTTCGTGGGGCTGCTGCGCACCTGGTGGAGCCACTCACGAGCCCGGGGAACCACTCCAGCGCCAGATCCTCTACACGGCCACGCCGCCCTCACGCGGGAACTCCAGCGAGTCGCCAGCGGGTTAGGTGATAACCCTGTCATTAGCATTTAAACACTCATTTAAATGTGTATATGACTCGTGGGCCCCTGGGGCTAAGCGTGATTAGAGTTTTAAACTGCACCAGTTTAAATCCTTTGAGCCTTTGACATGTGGGCCCTCTGGTCGTTTAAGTAATTGTGCACTTTGTAAAGTACGCTTTGAGTAAACCGAAGATGTATTCGTATTATACGCTTTCGACGTTGCCTTGGTAGAAATTTGGGTCAAAGTTGACTTGGTCAGCGCTTTAGCTCGGCTCCCACCGGTCGATGTGAGTGGGTCACCGAGTGCCAGATGAAAAGGAATTAATGCTTTTAGGATTTCCGAATTGAATTTCTTTTGCACTGTTAATTCTTTTAACTTAGAAAATCCATAACTAATTCATTTTTGCTCCAAATTGAATGAAACCAATTTTGTTAATTTTGATTTTTAGTGTAATTTTTACTGGAATAGGTTTTAAGTATGTTCCTGTTTCATAAAATTTTGATAATTAATTTAATTGTGCAATTATGTCTTTTACTTTGTAAAATTCCTAGAAAATTCTTTTTAACTCCAAATAAAATTATTCTTGTTTCTAAAATTTTATAAAATCATTCTCTACCTGCTGTATGAATTTTGTGCATGTTAGATAAAATTGAATTTTTGGTTATTGTCGGTGTTATTCGTTCTTATCTGTCCTTTTGCTCGATCGTTAGATTGGGACGATTCCGGCATTTGCGAGAGTGATCCTCTGCAGCAGGTTGAGCATCTCTAGCAAGGCAAGTAGTTTGATCATATCCAGTTCATTCCCATTATTTTCAAGTCTAATACTTTGTTTACAAATTATATGTATGCATGCTTTTGTGTCAAAGTTAATTTTATCGATTAGAGGTAGCTAAGCCCATTGCATTGTTGCCTTAAAACTGTTCACCCCTGCCACTGCCATAGGTTATTATCCTCACTGGTGAATTAGAGC
Source organism: Ampelocalamus luodianensis (assembly GCA_036346255.1). Classification (NCBI taxonomy): domain Eukaryota; kingdom Viridiplantae; phylum Streptophyta; class Magnoliopsida; order Poales; family Poaceae; genus Ampelocalamus; species Ampelocalamus luodianensis. Next base: position 20,683,891 of record CM070634.1, on the reverse strand, counting down.
CGGTGAATGATTTATGGTCTTTTATTTGTCTTTCGATATGATGCCTAGCAATGCTTAGTTACTGGTAGAATTGGGCGGTTATCGACTTAGTCGATGACCTTGATCACACAAACTTATTATGACTTTATGATTTCAGCCGTTGCACTATGTTTATTTGTGAAAACTAAAACTAAAAATAAAATGATTTCGACTTGGGCACAATGGTAAGATGGTTTGCTTTTGGGTGTGATTGGAATGGTGCCCTAGTCAATTAAGGACCGAACATCTTGTGAGTACCTGTTATCCAGGCAATTTGTGCGTGCTAACCACACTAGAGGGAAATGAGACCTCTCTTGACTAAGTACTTTGGGGGGTGTTAATTAATGAGTCGCGTGGTGGGTTGCATATTTAACTATATGCAACATGGACATGTTTGTGGGGAGGGGAGCACCCGCCTAGGCCGGTGTATCCTACTCCATGTATGGGTCCTTGTGATCCATATTTCGTCGACAGATCACTAAGGGTTAACCCCCATACGTGCGGCTCTTGATTAGTATTTTCCATTGGAAATATCTCGTAGGACTTAGCCGTGCCAGCATACTAAAGGAAGTGTGCTTAATAGCTTGGCAAAAAGGGGGTCTGAAGTGTGGGTACATTGGTACACCCCTACAGGGTTAAAACTATTCGAATAGCCTCGTCCTAGGTTATGGACACGCTTGGTTAAGCTTTTCAAGAGTTAGAGTACAACCTTTTAATTAAAACTTGATGTTGGGTGGTATGAACGGGTAGTTCATGATATTGTTGTGGTGGCTATTGGGTTAGTCACTTCCAGGTTGTCCTCGTTGTTGTTATTATTATTGTACCATTGTTATTTCAACAATTATAAACAGTTTGTCAAATTGCTTTAAATCTATTACATTATTGCAAATGAAAACTTGCTTTATGCTAAAAGTAAGTCGAGAGCCCCCTCCACTTAAATAAGCTTGCATGTAGCATATGTATAGGCCTGTTACTCTACACGTCAGTCTTGCGAGTACATTTTTGTACTCATTTGCTTTGCTTAATTGTTGCAGAGGAAGAAGGTTGATCCCCAAGGAATCAACTTTGTTGAGTATTGCTGCGGTGTGGATGACTAGCTTGGCAGTCCGGTCGGTTGTCTTATGGGTTATGGCTAACCGGTCGTATTTTGGTTAAAGCCATCTTATGACACCTTTTGTTTCCGCTGTTAATTTGATACTTTGATGTCTTTTGACCAGTCGGCTCTTTTGCTAGACTTGTTATATTGTGATGTATGGAATTGATGCATGATTTTGTAACAGGGTGTGTATACTGCATTTCTGGAAAGTATACATATCTCGAGGCTTGGTTTATTTGATTTGTGATGCTAGGGTCAATGGAAGGCTAAGCATTACAAGCCAAATAAACCGGGGTCACACAATGACGCAAGCCACCCCCGCTATTTTGGGATCCAATCCTCCTCAATATCGGAGTAGTGTCGCGTTCATGCAAAATTCTGAATATGACGACGTCCAATTACCTATCGATGACATTAAGGTAATGTACATCTCTAGAATGCTCTAAAGATATAGACCTATAGGACGCCTTAGCTAATTGCGTATTGTTTTGTAGGAGGCGGCGTGCACGCTCCAAGTGAGGATGGTTGGGTCCATGTCTGTGAGGTGGGCGGGGGATGGCATATCCATGCCAGGAAGGGACAGTGCAGCACGGTGCCCAGGTGGCGTAGGGTTACACCGGGGTCTAGGTAGACATGGTACATGACAATTTCAGGGCCGTCCTGCTGGAGATTCGCCCAAAGGAAAACATCATAACACTAGGGGATGTCGTGTACTCTTTTATCCAATGGCCCAAGAAGGACATCTCTCTGGACCCTGGAGTGCCGCCTCAACCTTCGATTCAGAAGGCCTCTCCAACACGACTCTTGATGACTCCACCTCAACCATCTCGACACGACCATGCCTCTCCAACAGGACCCTCGATGACTCCACCTCAACCTTTGTTTCAGAAGCCCGCCTCATCGGTTCCCGTGGAGAAGACGCCGAACGAACAAGAAAAGCGGTCGTCATATCGGTTCCCGAGTCGTCTCACAGGAAGACGCAAGCGGCCAAGTCGTTTAGGCCAAATCGAAATCGCAGAACGTTAAGGCGCCTCCCAAGCCCAGGAAATACTCCATCGGAAGTCCGTTGGCCACCAACACAGTACTCGACCGCACTGTAATAAGTTGCCAGTATTTGCATACCTAGTACATGCAGAAGACCAAAGAGAAGGGGTGCGATACTACAATCACCGTCAGATACATGAAGGAGCATTTCTTCCATGAGCTGGCCCCCTTCGTCGTGGGCTTCGACGACTTATCCGACCTATTCAACCTCATAGCCCTTGATGCCTCACTTATACAATGATTGACACTGTAAGTGTGTACAATCAAGTTCTACATTCATGTAATACCGATTAATATAACAACTCATTGTTTATGTATAGATACATGATGAAAAATGCCCGGCAATTGAAAGAACCGGTGGGTTTCCTCGATCCACACGTGGTCTTTGAGTAAACCATCATGGCAGATGCATCCTACGACGTGAAATACATAACGATAGGATTGCTTGCTCAGGACGACAAGGACTACATAATGGTGCCCTACAACCAGAAGTAAGTACTTCACTACTTGTTATACAAATTTTATTTGTACTTTATATGCAGCACTGACGAGGATCTGATAATACTCATTTTATTATTCCTTAATCATGTGATATGACGTCATATGGTATACCCCTTACTGTTATAAGGGAGGAGTCAGTTAGGTGGTCGTAAGTTCTTCTACGACCACCCCCATAGTCGTAAGTATTTCTACAACTACCACGTAATCGTAAGTTCTCCTACGATTACCTCTGGTCGTAAGTCTTTCTACGACCAGTATCAAGTCGTAAGCTTATCCTACGACTACCCCCTAGTCGTAAGTCCTACTACGACCAGCCCTGCTACGACTTCTTCACAGTTAACTGGGTCCACCCGCAAGTAGGCCCTATTTACTGTGAAGATCTGAGTAGTCAAGATACGTAGTTATATCTGAAATAACTACAGATAATTCTCTATTATCTCTGATTGGTAACCGATAGACAGCGTGGGAGGTTACTACTCCAGTAATTACTCTCATTATTACGTAATAATGGCGCTCACAACTCGGGCGACAACCACCACTACAACATAGTATAAATAGGTGTCTTTTGGAGGTAATGAGAGGCTTTTTGAGAGACAATCAGTAGTAGTATTAGGGCAAGTCTTTCCACTGATTGTAATCAGGATACCCAATACAATACACAAAGGAGTAGGGTTGTTATTCTCATCTGAGAAGGCCCGAACTTGTATAAAAATTCCCGTGTCTCTCTTGTCTGCGTGATCAATTGTGGAGACCCCTCGAATCAAATAATCTTTTTGTAAAATCGGTTCTAAATCACCGACAATTGGCGCCGACCGTGGGGATCTTCTGGTAATTCCTTGTCAACAGTTCTTTCTTTTCTCTTTGATGCTACCATGGCGGGAGAATGGAGCGAGGAGAATTGATTCGACTTGGTCGACACGCAGATTTATCGACATGGATGCCGCCGATTACTGAGCCGAGTATCGAATCATCTCGCGGTGTTGCCACCTCTTGAGATCTTCTATTAGATCTCGGATTGCATCACCACCGAGTTCGGGAGGATCCTCATCGCCCACAGCGAAGCGCCCGGTGAGAACCCGGCTTCCTCGGGGGCAAGGGTCAATCGACCACAAGCGAGGCTGCCCGGGACGGTTCGCAACATGGCGAGTCTTTCCTCCAAGTGTTCGAGTCCCCTAAGGCGATCGACTTGGCGAGCGAGTTCGAAGCCATCAATCGAGCTCCCTCGGCGCGCGCGTGCGGCGTGGAGGGCTTGCGTGACATCTGTCATGTCATATCATATGGCGTGACAATGTCGGATTGTCACGCCATATAATATGGCGTGTGATAATGTTATATGGCATGCGATAATGGCGTGATAATTGAAGTTGGTTTGTAAATTATAAATTTGTGCTCATGGTTGAATTTAGTTCGGACTTGCTTTATGGATTTGGAACCTTAAGATTTGGTGGTAAGATGGAAACAAAGGGACTTGATTTATGGATTTGAAACCTTTTGAAAGATAAAAAATAATTGAAGGTACGGTGATACATAACACCATGTACATGTAACATTTAACAATCCATAACTTAAAAATAGAGAATGTATCTGTGAACCAAAGATAACACCATCATTTTAACTGAAAGTAAATACCTATATGAACCGATAATTTTTTTGTGGAAGTATGGACATATGGTAGACAGTACCGCTGAGGAAACATGCGTAGAAATCCTACTGGAATGATAGGTGGTCCTCATTAAGAAATAAGGGTATGGAGGTTTGTAAATTAGGGTTTCCTTTTCTTGAAAATCAGGGTTTTGTCGTAGTTTCAGCACTGTTTGTAGTAATTTAAAAATATAGCAAATGAGTTTAGAAAAATTACGAAATTTTTTGTGGAGCCTCCCGTCATAGTGTTGTTGCTTCTGTAATTTTTGTATAATTTTATTCGTTTAGAGAAAGGATGGTTGATAAGAATATCGGAGCCAGTATAACCTTGAGGATGTCGTCCAAGTAAACTGTCAATGAAACACTTGTTGTCCAAACTATTGGAGTCTCTCCTCCATAAAGTCGTCTAAACGTATATAGGCAGGCAGTCGATGAAGTACTTTATGAAGCTTATAGAGAATATGATTGAAGGGGTTGAGAATGCTCGTTGTGATTATGAAGATGCCCTAAAACATGGAGGATTCGATGTCGGTGCGAATGGTTCTTTCTAGTATTCCACTAGAAGAGGCATACTTGCAATATAGGATTGCTTTGATGGCTTAGCGGAGACACGGAACCAGAACTACATTAGAGTCCGCGGACAGAAGCATGTTACACGTAGTGACATAGCATGATGGTTCGGCTAATTGCCTAAGTCATCCTCACTACTACTACGGTACATTGCGACACAAGCATCCAGACCATATAACTATACATGCCTTTAGGGGATAGTAAAAACATGCGGGGTAGGACGGGGGACTACTACGTAATGACTGAACCTACTACGTGGACCGAGGCCATTTTCCCTTCCTTCCTAGCACGGCGTTGAACTTCTGGCCGGCCTTCCCCTTCCCCTTGTCACAGGACTGTCCACGTTGGTCTGGTATGTCGAAGTCGTCAATGTCCTGCGATTCCATGATGTAAGTGCACTGTATAGTGAAAATCGTAAGAAGGATGTTAATTCTTCATATCTCACGTTGTGGATACGGATTACGCCCGGATGATCGGAGATGCTGTGGCGGTCAGGCTCAGCCGGACGAGCCTTTCCCTTGCCCTTATCGTGGGACTGTCCACCTCGAGCTGGTATGTCGAAGTCGTCCATGTCTTGCGATTCCATGATATAAGTGCACCGTATAGTGAAAAACGTAAGAAGGATGTAAATTCTTCATAACTCACGTCGTGGATACGGATTACGCCCGAACGACCCGATAAGCTGTGGCGGCCGGGCTCAGCTTCATGAGCCTTTCCCTTGCCCTTGTCGCGGGACTGTCCACCTCGGGCTGGTATGTCGAAGTCGTCCATGTCCTGCGATTGTATGATGTAAGTACATCGTACAGTGAAAAACGTAATAAGGATGTAAATGATTCATAACTCACGTTGTCGATATGGATTACGCCCAGGCGAGTACTGGGCTCCTTCGGAGCCTCCTCAACAAGGTCTGGTACGTAAGGTTTACACTGCACGAAGTTCTCGACCCGCACCAAGTAGTTCAGCATGTACTTCTGCTGAATGAATGCCCTGTCGTACATCTCCGGGCCGTCGATCCACTGGAAGAAGTGGCAGCGCATCTCGGGCTGCCATTACGTGGGGATGATGTTAAAATTTTAAGGAATTCAACGTTGAGGAAAATCGATGTGCGCGAAAGAAACACTTACGAGGTGGTGCCCGCACGTGTAGTACGCCCGGGCGGTGGTGTCTGGGTGTGTGGATTGAATGATCTCTACCTGTTCGCCACACACACTACGGGATTGGAAAACGTGGTGGTACTTGAGTATCTTTCATTGTTTGATCTGGGTATTGTAGATGTTTCCTCTTCTGCGCAAGCCACTTGCGCTTCTGCAACATCTTCGCGTAGAAGTTTGCCGAAGAGTCCATAGCTGGGTATATGTTGTGTAGTGTTGGGTTTGGTTGAACCCCATTTTATAAGCCTCATGGTTGGCATGGTGTGGTTAATTTCATGCGAGTTGTGTCTTTTAGTTACGAAAGGTGGCGAGGCGGTCGGTGTTATCTAGTCAATCGAAAAGCATATCCCTTAACCTAAACCCTAAAGCGTGCAAAGTGTCTCCTTTGGTCTTATCACTGCGCAAATTTGTCTCCTTTGGTCTTATCACGCACAAAGCTGCCCGTGTGGTCTTGTCACTTCGCAAAGCTGTCTCCTTTGGTCTTATCACCGCACAAAGTTGCCCGTTTGGTCTTGTCACTGCGCAAAGCTGCCCCATGTGGTCTTTTCACTGCGCAAAGCCGCGGTGTGGTCATGTCACTACGCAAGGTGTATCCTTTGGTCTTGTCATCGCGCAAAGATGCCGTTTGGTCTCATCATGCGCAAAGTCGCTTGTTTGATCTTGTCGGTGAGCAAGGTTGTCTCCTTCGGTGTTGTCATTGCGCAAAGTCGCCCATGGGCTATAAATGCACACCCATGCTCCGAAAGTAGGACCACTAGACCCTCCAAACCGTAGGAAGAAAAACCTTCTCGTCGTGCGATTACATACCATGGCGAGCGAAGCAATGGGACTATTCCAACCGGGTCGCTGAAGCAAGACCTTCCTCGAAGGAGGAGGACTTGGGCCTAACTACCGGTTGATGCCGAACAAGCGTGCTTAACCGGTATGGCCGAAATGTGGACACATGGAGGACGATGTTGTGCAGGTCTTGGACGGCCCTTTCGATGGCGGACGACGTTTCTTCCGATGCCCACACTCTGGGGTACAATTAGTAAGTTGTTTGCTTTATGTTACTGGTAATAGAGCCTCCATGTTAACTCTCCTTTCCAGCAGATGGTGAAATACGATTTTGTCCGCTGGATCGATCCTTCCTATGAACGACATGTTGCAATGTACCTGGATAGATTGTGGAACCAAATCTTTGAGTTGGAGGCGCGGATTGACGATCTCAACGAGCAAAACGATGACCTTCGCCAACAGATGCAGCGCGAGAGGGGCAACGAGGAGGTCGTGAACATAGGAAGTTCATATGATCCCACATGCTGCTGCGCGAACCCTAGTTTTATATGTGCGTGCCACTACAACGACGGCCAGCCACGTCCGAGACGCCCCCCGGTACAACACTCTATGTGGGTAGCGCAGGACACCATCTACCATTAGGCACGGCCGGAGAAACTTGTATCTCGGTACTTTTCCATACATGCGCAATTATTTTCAATCTCCTAAAGCACGAATCGAATGGTCGTGCGTCATCTCGAATCTGTTTCATCGATGTGTCGTGTGCATTAAGTTGTAGGCATTGATATGCATTGATCAAACATACATTGTACGAACGAGTCAGGTTGTCAAGTCGATCTGAAAAGCCTAAACCCTGAAACCTAAAACCCTAAAACTGTAAAGCCTAAACCTAAAAACCTACGACCTGAAACCTAAAAACCTAAACCTAAACCTAAACCCTGAAACCCTACGACCTGAAACCTAAAAACCTAAACCTAAACCCTGAGACCTAAACCTAAACCCTGAGACCTAAATCTAAACCTAAAAACCTAAACCTAAACCTAAAAACCTACTACCTAAAACCTAAAAACCTAAACCTAAGCCCTGAAACCCTACGACCTGAAACCTAAAAATCTAAACCTAAACCCTGAGACATAAACCTAAAAACCTAAACCTAAACCCTGAGACCTAAACCTAAAAACCTAAATCTAAACCCTGAGACCTTAAGCCCTGAAGGAAGCAACACTTTGTCACACCAATATGCACAGCGTGGCACTATTGTTGTCACGCCTAATTGTTGAACATTCCAGAGGCGATGCGAGAAAGGCCTTCGATCTGGTGCTAAGTCCTGTCACGCCATTCCTACCGGCGTGGCAGGACCATACTTCCACGCCAGTATTCCCGGTGTGGCACTATTGTTGTCACGCCATATTGCTGAATATTCCAGAGGCGATGCGGGAAAGGTCTTTCGATCTGGTGCTAAGTCCTGTCATGCCATTCATCCCGTCGTGACAGGACCATACTGCCACACCCATATTCACGGCGTGGCACTATTGTTGTCACGCCAAATTGTTGAACATTCCAGAGGCGATGCGGGAAAAGGTCTTCGATATGGGCTAAGTCCTGTCATGCCTGTCATCCCGGCGTGACAGGATTATACTGCCATGCCAGTATAAGTGGCGTGATAGTACTCATTTGTCACGCCGGTATGAGTGGCATTGCAGTAGCAACTAATGCTCAAAGAATGATTTGAGTTCATTCAATTGACATTCCAACAATCATTCAAACATGTAAAGCAAGAATCATCCATCAGTCATGTAATTTAATTACACATTCAACATCCGTCAACTCAGAAATTTCATTCGAACATAGCCATACAAAGTTTCTTTCCAGCAGTCATTTGGATTCATTCAAAATGAACTCTACAGACATGCATACACACATTCATTTCATTACTTGCGCTTTCGGCGTGCATCCGACCCCAGTGTGAACCTCGCTGGTGGGTGTTGGCCTCGCATGCCCTCGACAACGTTTGTGGAACTAATGTCCGCGTGATCACGCCATTTACGGCGTCGTGGCGTGGCCTGAGTCGGCTGCGTAGGGGATGGTGCACCATCTAGATCCGCGAGGTCCATCTCATCGTGCAACGTAGCATCGACGTCATCCTCGTCTGCACCACCCTCCTCGTCCTCGCCGGCCTCGTCATCGTCCTCCGGGTCGGACGAAGCGGATGTGGTCGCTCGCAATGTTGTAGCACGCGAGGAGCCACTCTGAGCCGGGGTAGGCTGCACGACTTCTCTCGCCGCCGCCGCCCCGCAATTCATTTTTGCGGCCAATCGCCGGCATCGACGGCGAACCATCTACAAGGTTAACTAACAAAATATATTAAAGTTTAATACAACAAAGGGAATATCATGGGTACGAATACATTGAGAGTTGTAAATTGCAGTACAAAAGGTATGAAAATTGTGGGGACCCCAATTTATTTGACTTGTAATGCTTAACCAACCACCTGGTCCTAGCATCACAAATCAAATAAACCGAAACCCCGAGATATGTATACTTCCCAGAAGCAGTATACACACCTCCCACAACAGTATGCATCAACTCCATTCCAAACATAGAGTCCAAACATAACACTACCAAACGGAAGATAATCAAATAGTAGAGATTATTACAGACACAGGCCGACAGGCCCAAAATATACACAAATAACAAGAACGACAGCGGAAGCAAAAGCGCCATAAGATGGCTATAAACAAAGCCAATCAGCGTGCCTTCAACCCACAAGGCATCTGACCGGACCGCCAAGTCTAGTCGCCCAACACGGCGGCAAAGACAACTCACGTAAGTGAGGCCCTTGGGGCTCACCTTCTTCCTCTGCAACAAAACATTAAGCAAAGCATCGAGTACAAATATTGTCTTTGTACCCGCAAGGTCGACGTGTGAACTAGCGGACTGTTCATATGCTACATGCAGAGCTTATTTGGTGGAGGCTATATGTTTCATTTGCATAAAGCCAATTTTCATTTGCAATAATGTAATACAGTTTGAAGGCAAGTTTGCAATTCATTTTTAATGTTGAAATAACAGTAAGGATAATAATAGCAAAAGAGTAAAGATAAACAACCTAGAAGTGACTATCCCAATAGTCACCACAACAATAGCACGAATCCCATATTCGTACCACCCATCAGGTTTTAATTTTAAATGTTGTAGTCTAACTCTTGATAAGCTTACCCAAGCGTGTCCATCACCTAGGACGAGGCTATTCGAATAGTTTTAACCTGCAGGTGTACCATCTGCACCCACACTTGAGATCGCTTTAAGCCAAAGCACACTTCCAAAGGTATCTTGCACGACTAAGTCCTACAAGACTTTTTCCAATATTGTGTATTGCCTACGAGCCGCTCGTATGGATAGAAATCCATACGCTTACATGGTAAAGCCGAAAAGACAACTACCTTTGCGGGGTAAAGCTTTTCGGACAACTACCATGCTCCCAACACCATCCCTCCTGCGACCTCCTGCGACCCGGAGCCAATACACGCCAAAGTACTAGGTCAAGAGAGGTCCCATACCCTCTAGTGTGGTTAGCACGCCGAAATGCCCGGATAACAGGTACTCGCAAGATGTTCGGTCCTTAATTGACTCGGGCACCTTTCCAATCACACCCAACAGATCACACCAATCTTACTATTGTGCCCAAGTCTAAATCATTTTTATTTTGTTTTCATTTTTTTAGATTTGTAAATAACAAGGCATAAGAACAATAATAATTTCATGTGATCAAGATTATCGACTAAGTCGATAATCGCCCAATTCTACCGGAAACTAAGCATGTCTAAGCAATTTAACCCGGATCTACTAAGTGACAAGAGATCATCCAGCGATCTCTAATCACAGCAAATAACCTAGGTTCAGGTAGTAGAGATCAATATTTTGCCTACAGGATATGCAGCTACGGATTTAACTAATCAATTTAACACAAATTAAGCAATGCATACATACAGCTGAAACAAAATATTAAACTTTAAAAATACTGGGATTAACATGATCAAACTGCTTGCCTGGCTGCTGTGGCTCAATAGGCTCAACCTGTTGTAGAGGATCGTTCTCAGGGTTACCGCAAATATCGAAGCCTAACGATTGAACAAAACAGCGAATAAGAACGAATAACATCGACAAAACTTAAACATACAACAACATCAAAACATACCAAGACTCACACAGTAGCCTAAGCATGATATAACAAAATTTCAGAAACAGAGAACAATTCATTTTAAGTTATTAAGAATTTTCTTTGAATTTTCTAAGCTAAAAACACATCAAAACACTAGTTAATTACTTATCAAATTTTTCATGAACAGAAACAGTATCTAAAACATATCCTGATAATTAGTACACTAAAAATGAAAATTTACAAAATTGGTTTCATTGGATTTGGGCAATTATTGGAAGAGATATACATTTTCTAATTTAGAAGATACATAAAACATCCTTTAATTAATTAACAGATTTTCTCTACAGAGACAAGGTTGAAACTAATTTTAGTAAATACTACATTTAAAATTAAAATTAACAGAACTGGGTTCATGCGATTTAGATAAAAATTGAATTAGTTATGAATTTTCTAAGTTTATATGAATTAACAGTGCAACAGAAAACCACTTCAGAAATTCTAAAGCAGTTAATACTTTTTCTACCGACAATCAGCTAGCCCTAGTCACTGACAGGCGGGACCAGCGAGAGCTGACCAGGGTATCCCAGCCCGCTGAAGGTGAAGTCGAAGGCGTATCCAAAGAATACGTCTTCGGCTTAACTAAACGCAAATCTCCATCACATGCCTAGAGAAAATACGCCTCCCGACAGAGAAAACGCAACAACGGAGTTTACACAATCAATAATCGACAAAGACGGGCCTACATGGCAGCGACTCAGAGGAAAATAAAACGGTTGGATTAGAGATTTCCTAAACACAATTAACCCGAGAAGGCCCACATGGCAGTGACTGAAGTAAACAAGGATCAGAGTTAACTAAAAAAAAACACCGGCGGCTCGCCGGCGCGCACGGAGACGGCGGCGCGGCCGCGCAGTTGAACTCGCAAACCCGTGGGCTCCAAGACGAGTGAGTGATACCTTCGGGTTCACAGAGACTTCGCGATCCTGATGACGGCGACGCGGAGTCCGATGGTCGCCGGAGATGAGCTCACGACGGCCGGAGGCGAAGAAGAAGGTGCGGCTTCCGTGGAGAAGACGCTGCAGACTTCGAGAAGCTTCGAGAAGGTGCGCAACAGCTTCGCCCTGACTCCAGGAAGGATAAGAACACGATAACACCGACGGAGAGGGACAGAAGCGGCCGGAATTGCTACGGCGGCGGAGGACCGAGCTTGGAGAAGAACTGGCCGCACGCCCTCAACGATGCACCAAAGATGAAGATGAAGCCACCATGAGATTCAGTGGATCAGTGCGATCCTAAGGGACCAAGTGTCGAAGCTAGAAACTCACCAGAGCGCCAAAGAGCTTGCGGAGCCGAGATCACCGGAGGCGGAGAAGACGAACTCGCTCCTGGCAATACACTGGACGCCACGAGCTCGGGATGGGAAAAATGGAAGCGGCGTGGATAATGGAACACTACGATGGGGTCTCGGGCTCGATAGAGACACCAACCCGGCGGCGCTACCTTCGGTTCAGCTCCAGCCGAGACAAAGAAGCGGGCGGAGAAAGCACGAGAATGCACACGAGGACGAATGGGTGACCTAAAGAGATAGTGTGAGGACCCCGGCTTATTTGGCTTGTACTGTTTAACCATCCACTTGGTCCTAACAGTACAAATCAAATAAACCAAGCCTCGAGATATGTATACTTCCCAGAAATGCAGTATACACACCTCGTTACAAAATCATGCATCAATTCCATTCATACACATAGAGCCGAAGCTAAAACACAAACTGAACGACATAGTTAACATATAAAGAGCTAATACAAAAGAGAGGCCAACCGGCCAAAAGTCATACCAATAAGCAAATACACAGCGGAAGCAAAATGGCCATAAGATGGCAATAGCAAAAAGCCAATCGGTGTGCCATTCACCCACAAGGCAACCAACCGGACCGCCAAGCTAGTCGTCCCAGACGGCGCCGCAACAAAGCTCACAAAAGTGAGGCCCTTGGGGCTCACCTTCTTCCTCTGCAACAACAATTAAGCATAGCATCTGAGTACAAAAATTGTTTTTTTGTACTCGCAAGACTGACGTGTGAGATAACAGAACTATAATTAACTACATGCAGGCTTTATTTAAGTGGATGAGGTTTTGGACTTATTTTCAGCATAAAGCAAGTTTTCATTTGCAATAAGGTAATAGATTCAAAGCAAGTTCGCAATTAACTTCTATTGTTCAAATAAAAGAGAGACAATTATAACAATATATAGAGAACAACACCAACCTAGAAGTGACTAACCCATAGTCACCACAACAATAGTATGAAGTACCCCTTCATACCACCCATGTCAAGTTTAAGTTTTTAAAGGGTTGTAGTCTAGTTCTTGTGGGAAATAACCAAGCGTGTCCATAACCTAGGACGAGGCTATTCGAATAGTTTTAAACCTGCGCAGGTGTACCAATGTACCCACACGATAGACCGCCTTTCCACCACCACGGTTAGCACACTTCCTTTGGTATGCAGGCATGGCTAAGTCTAACAAGGCGCTTTCCAATGGGCGATGCTAATTAAGAGCGCAACCACGGGAGAAGGACACATTAGACAGCCTAACCGGCTGCTAATGCTCCTCCAACACCACAAACACACACACACAGAACACACCCACCGACCACTCATAATTAACACCTCCCAAAGTACTTAGTCAAGAGAGGTTCCATATCCCCTCGTGTGGTTAGCACGCAACAATTGCTTGGATCAATGGCACAAGTAACTCGGTCCTTAGGGACTTAGGCACCATTCCAATCACACCCAACAGATCACACCAACATACCATTGTGCCCAAGTCAAGATATAATTTTTGTTTTCAGTTTTTGATTTGCAAAAACGGTAAAACACAAGGGTTGGACATAATGGAATAATAATAGCATTTGTGTGATCAAGATCACCGACTAAGTCGATGATCGCCCAATACTACCGATACTAGGCATGGCTAAGCAATATTTATTCGAAATCTACTAAGTGACAAGAGCTCATCCAACGAACTCTAATCACAGCAAATAACCTAGGCTCAGGTCGTAGAGGATAACCATTTACCTACAAATTATGCAACTAGAGGTCTAACTAATCAACTTAACAACAAAATAGCAATGCATACATAGAAGTTAAACAAAATATTAGACTTTAAAAGTAATGGGATCAGTGGGAAATGATCAAACTGCTTGCCTGCTTGCTGTTGTTGCTCAATAGGTGGCTGAGGGTCGTTCTCGGGGTTACCGCAAATGTCGAAACCTAATCGAAAAGCAAAAAGAAGCGAGAACAACCAATAAGGCGAGCAACACTTAAACAAAAGAGCAAGCAAAACTTATCCAAACGCGACGAAATTTATACACAAGGTAAAATACGAATATACCTAGACATAGGAACTGGAAAAACCTAATTTGGATTTGTGATGCAAAAGATATTCCCTAAAACCTATTTTCGGCCACAATTAGCACTGTAGCAAAAATATTTTCTAGAAATATTTTGAAGCTAAAACTTTTATGGTGGCTACCTACTGGTATAGTGGTAACCCATGTAAAATTTCAGGTCATTTGGAGTTATATTGAAAGAGTTATGATTTTTCTAAATTGTTTAGGGTATTAGACTAAAATATGATCCTTATGATTTTTAAAAACAGTAAAATTTGTGAAACCAATTTTCCCAGCAAATACACTATCAGTGGAAGCTAATAAAATTGGATTCATACAAAAAGGAGCTATAGACTAAAAGTTATGCATTTTACAAGTTTGCTAAAAGTTCTGAAAACAGTATTAAGTTCACTTGTTTATTATTTTTGAAAATGGTTTTCCAGATTTGATCATGGTCTACAATGATTTTTCTATTTAAGTGCAAGTTATAAGGAAGCTAACAAAACTGGAATCATCTAATTTGGATCTAAGATGACAAAGATATGAAAATGACAAGACCCTAATGTGACACTGATTTCTGGACTTAGCACTTTCGGGACTTCACTAACACCTAGCGACGTGGACGAACCACAACCGCTGATCTCAGATCGGACGGGCGATATTGAACCATGCCAATACACTCCTCACGCGCGCAGAACAGAGGGCCGGCGTGGAGGCTCCAGGGTCGTTGATCTCTGGATCCAACGGCCGAAGATCATCCACGTCGCTCACCCAGTGTTGTCGTCCGACAACACGGCCGAGGGCTTCACCGGCAAAACGCCGGCGACTAAAGGCACAGCGGCGCGAGTGAAAGCCAGGAATGGGTGCGCAATAGCATTGCGCACCCTCTGGTACCACCCACACCGACGGTGGTGGACCAGAGCGGCGGCGCGACGGCGAGGGGCGGCGCGGTAAAAGATGGCAACGACGACAAGCGACAAGGAGCTCCACAGCAGTTCATTCAAGCGGTGCCCGAGCATCTAGGGGCTACCAGGGAGCTACCTGACTGACGCGGAGGTGCAGAGGAGGTCGGAGCAGCTCCGGCGACGACGCACCGCAACGGAGCAGAGGAAGACAATGTGGAGCGGGACGGCCGAGCAAAACCAACCACACCGCGTCATCAAGATGGATTCCAAACGACTCCAGGATGCTACCAGAGCAAGGAATCGGAGGGAGGAGGACTCACCGGCGCTGGAGACGAAGAAAGGTGCTCGCGGCCGATTTGGGAAATCAAAATCTCGCGCTCCGTTGAAACAACCGAAATGGAGTGGGGTTAAGCACCACCGAGGTGAGGAGAAGCAACAGAGCAGAGAGGGGAGCCGAGGAACCACCAAGCACCGGGTTCACCGAGAAGCTCCGCGGGCAACAATGGCGGCGAGGGGATTTTGAGCGCTCGGGAACTCCACAAGGGCAGTGGGTGCACGGGGAAGCTCAAGGGGTGTGCAAAGGAGGATAAGGGAGGACAATGGGGGCTTAAGTAGCCAGGAGGGGCGGGGGAGCACCGTTGCTCCGCCTCGGGTTCCCGCTGCCGCTGCGGTCGCCGTGAGCGACGGGAGCGATTGAGACGTCGACTAAGCGGGCGGTGGAGTGAGCGGGCATTTAATGCGCTGCAGACACCCGTTGCAGGTCGCCGGATGGGACAAGGCATCGCGCGCACCACGCCGGCTCGCCATGGCGCGTCGCGCGCGAAGAGAGGAGAACGACGACGGCCACCGTCCGATTTGCATCCAAGGGCTAGCGCGATCGCGTTGAAACGGCATCGGCAAGCGTGGGCGTGCGATGGAAATCCAACGGCCGAGAACCAAAGGGCAACGGAGTTGTCCGAATGCATACACGGATGTGAGCCGCTCGATGGAGATCCAACGGCCCATAACGTCGGCGCCGCTCGACCGCGCGGGGTGCGATTAGTTGGCTCGGTCGAGTCAAGTGACTCGAGCCGAGCCCGACTCGCACCGAGGAACAAGTGTAGACCAGATAGGATTTGATTTTTGAAGCTAAAACTTTGGGGATTTAATTGAAGTATCAAATCAACTCCAAATTTTATGAAATTTTAACTGGAGCTTGCTGACCATAGGATCAACCTTCCAAAAAAATTTCCAGAGATTTTGGAGCAATGTAATTTTCTCCAGAAATTCCAGAAGGTTATTTCAGAGGTTTGACCGAGGTTTGACTTGCCTCTAAAATATTTCAAATAATTTCCAAAAATTATGGAATAATTCAGAGGTGCCACCAAGCAACCTTGGAACCCAGGAAAATTATTTCCAAGTGTTTAACACCAGATTTGACCAAGGAGGTTGCTGACTTGATAATAAATGAGGGTTTTGATTTTGAATTTCCCAAAATTCCTTTGCAAGAATTTCAGAAAAGTTCAAGAGTGAAAGGATGAAAGAAAAAGTTTTAATTTACCCTCATTTTATTACATTTGAAACACAAGCCAAATTGGGGATGTTACAGATAGGTGAGCTCCTGGCGATTCTCCGGAGGCAGACACGCGTCCCTGGCGTGGCAGCGACGAGCTGCGTGGCGCGCATGCGTGAGCGCCAGCGAACTCCGGTAGGCAGCGGAGTCGGCGAGGAAGAATCTGACAAGAGGGACCCATACGTCAGCGACGGTGGTGAAGCGGCGCGAGTCGGGGTCCGGTGCGGCGCGATGAGATGGTTGAACTCGATCAGTAACGCGCCGACCGTTGGATCTAGGATGGACGGCCGAGATCAATGTATGCATTCGGACAGGTCGACGAGACGCGCAACGTGGACCGTGCGATCTCCATCGGACGACTGATAGCAATCGGGCTCGCGCGGTACAGTTAGGCGGTGCGACCGAGTCAAGTGGCGCGGTCGGACTCGAGCCAGAGGTTGGGTCGGCCGGAGGAACGATGATTCAGATTTGAATTAGAAAGACAGAGAAGGTTTGGGGAATTTTTAGAGGTAGCTCCTGAGCTCCAAAAATTCCGAAATTTTTATGGGAGCTTACTGGAACAGAGGACAACCTTGTGTAATTTTTCCAGGAGTTTTCATGCACTATATTTCTCCCAATAAAATTCTCAAGCTGCTGTACATAAGTTTGACCAGATTTCAAACTAGTTTGACTTGGCCATTTGAAATAGCAAACAAAATCTAAAAATTGTGAAATAATTCAGGGAGGTAGATAGGATGGTCAAGATGATAGGAAAAATATTCCTAGAGGATGATCACAAGTTTGAAGGCTAGGAATTTGCTGACAACAATTTCCAATCACAAGAATTTAATTCTAGAAAATGGAAATTGCTAGGGAAAATTTGGACAACTTCCAAATGATTTGATGAGACAACAAAAGTTTTTATTTCTCCTCAAAATTTTACATTGGAAATACAAACCCTAAGTTAGGGTTGTTACAAAAATGTTACCATGAAAAATAGGTCACCATGAAAAATCCTATCCATGAGATCATAAATGTATGTCATGGTGTTCTTTTCTGAGCATAAGCAATGGCGTGTCTAATGTTGAAAACAATAGTCATGAGCTTGTAAGTCTCATTCTAATCCTTGTGGGCCTTTGTATTTTACCCTCAATTTACATGCGATGCTATCTGATGTAACCATACAACAATCCGTGGCAGATGACATTTAATGATATTAATGGGTTAGTTCAGTAAAATGTTCAACTTCGAAATAAAGTTCACTTGCTCTCTGCTGATCTTGACAAAAAGGACATGGAACTCAGGGTATGCATGATCAAGCATATGCTCATTTCTGTCCTTTTTAGGAGAACTTCCAAATTGAGTTGAAGAGAATTACATTTTGATTTAAATTTCACCTGTTCTTCAAAAGTCAATTACAAACTGCATGCAACATCAACTGTAATATAATTGTGTTGATGTTCAAAAGTCTATTATTCTTATGTTCTTTTCAGTTCAGGCTATGTTGTTAAATGTCTGTCATATTTGTGTGGGGTGGCATGCTGTGGTGATGTAAGTGGTGTCAAGGCAGTTTGAGTGCATGTTACTGTTATGTCATGGTTTTCTTTTTATTCTCTAGATGATGGCAGAAAGGACTTGATGGTTCTATTTGAAGGATCACATGTAATTTTCTCAGTGATACATGTTATATAGGAGGTCTCGAAGAAAGCTTATGACCAATTATTATCATGAAGTTACATCATCAAGTAAAATCTAAGATATTTATGATGTGATGCAAACGATAAGGTAATAAATACTGTCAAATTTTCAGCAAATCATCACATCAAGAGAGCACATTTTGTAGTATCGCTGTCAAACAAAACCGTATTAACTAATAAGTATATCCTACTAAGATTCTCTTGGGAGGGACAAAACAAAGATAATAAAGGTTAACCAAAAAAAGATATTGAAGTTTAATACAACAAAGGGAATAACATGGGTACGAATGCATTGAGAGTTGTAAATTGCAGTACAAAAGGTATGAAAATGTTACCTCCGCAAAATCCCTCAAGCGCTGGAAGCTCCCCTCTCAACCCTCGGGTAGCTTGAGGGCCTCGCCGGCCTCGTTGCATATGCGTGTGAGCTGCATTCCCTATGAAATGGCCATACAAACTAAATTAGTTTGCTGTGAGTGACTTTGCAAAATAGTAGCGGGATGAGATGTACTCACGTAATAGGCGTTGATGGGGGCCCTCTCTGGCTACGTGCCCGTCCGTGTGAACTCGTCATAGTCGTCCACGAGCCACTCCTCGGAAGAGTCCCCCTCCGCTATGTCCACATCGGTCATGGCCGGTCGCAGCCGGAGGCGCGCGACGCCGTGGAGCCACTGGAGGTATCGAACGAACTGAGCCTTCTGATGGATCGACGGCGCGTCTTGGCTCCAATTCGCCCAGTCTGCCCATTGCGACAAGTAGGCATGTTGATAGGAGGCCCAGTCGGTGTGGCGATACCTTCGCCTTCGGTTCATCCTGCCACATACAGAATGTAATAGTTAGCATTTAAAGCACTACGGAAGCAACAAAGGAATTGTGGTAGGTACCCTTACCCGTGAAGATTCAAATCGGTTGAGAACACCATTGGCGGGGTGGCCTGCAGCTTCCCAAACTACCACATGACCCGATGGGGCAAGTGGTACTCCACCGCATGGAAGAAGACCAGCGGTGAGAGCATCATCCACAAGGTGCTGTCACGCTCGCACATCGGGTTTAGCTCCATTTCGACGACCTCGCCGCACGTTTATGGCAACCACGTGAGCTGCACCAGATGTATAAAACTGTAGCGATAAAATCATAGTTCGAATAGCTACGAGGTATGTACCTGGTCTTGCGTGATGACGTCAAACTCGTTTGTATATGCGATGTACTGCGGCCTCGGACGCCCAGTAGGTGCAACGATGGAGCTCCAAAGGTATGCTACCGTCGGTCCAGACGCAGGGTCCTGAAGGGGCCATCCCTGCAAGGATATACATTTCAGTTGCATTTATGGTAGAATGTGACAGCTATGACGAATGGAATGAATACTTACCTGTAAGGGAGTACGAGTGGGCCGACCTACGGGGAAACGCTCCCACATCCATACCTGTATGAGGTATGTGCATCCGCCCAAGTTGTCGTCCGCACTCCTTGATCGGCACGCGTCGCACAAATGCCAGTACAAACATGCCAGTGTTGCGAATCCCCAACTGTAGGTCCTCGTCCGCAAAATCTGCCAAAATCGGCAAGTAAATCCAGGAGACGGCGTTACCTGTACCGTCCGGGAAAAGGAAGGAGTCGAGCAGATGCCAAATCCATGCCCGTGTGAAGCGGCGCACCGTGTCGTCATCTGTGTTCAACGGGCACATGTTGAAGTGCATACGCAGCCAGGAGGAAAGCACCGCGGATGGGCGGTTGTCCCTCGTGTCAGCAGGCGGGTCCTCCAGTCGAACTCCAAGCCACTCTCCCATCCAGTCTCGCCAACCCACACTGTTGATGTCCCCAGACACTGCCACCCCGTCTATGGGGAGGCCAAGAATCATGGTGACGTCCTAGAGTGTGATGGTCATCTCGCCCGACGGTAGGTGGAAGGTGTGGGTCTCTGGGCGCCACCGGTCAACCAGTGCGGTAAGCGCAGCACCGTCCATACGGGGAGCCCGTTGATCACTGTCCGCACCAAAGCTAGTAGACCAGCTTGGCGCACGTGTGGCTCATACTGCTCATCCCAATGTAGAGGGGTGTGGACGCATGGGCGAAGCGGCTGGAGTACCTGCAGGACAGAGATGCAAATGAATGAGTAAAACAAGAACATGGTAAACAAGTTGGAAGCATTACTGAATAGTCGAGACTCGTCTCACCACACCCTCGTCGACTATGCAGTGCGCATGGTGGTCATCATCGTATTCCGTCTGGAGCAAGGCGTACTGTGCATGCTGCGGCATCCTGCATTACAAGATATGATTTTTGTAAGGTAACATGACGTACAAAACATTATAGAAAATGCAAATGAGCGACCTGTACCAATAAAAAACAATAATTTTTTCATAACAACAATAATGATTACCTCAAGGGGGCGGCACACGACAACGGCGCCGCCTTACCCTACGCGACTGGGAATCCGCGGTCACGTGCTTTGCCCTGGTGTGTCCGTGCTGGTGACACTCCGAACACCTGTTGCTTATAGTGGCGCCGTCGAAGTCCCCAAGACAGTACATGTCCTTACCGCCTTGCTGTGAGAGGTCCATGTCATTACGAAGCCTCTTCCTCTTCTTCTTCCTTCGACCGCGTCGCGTACTCATCATATTTTTGTCGGGAATGTATTCCACCCCACGTACGGTGGCCAATGCGACGGATCAAGGTAAGGCTCGAATCTTTTCTCCCAAGTCCTCAACGTGGCTGCCTTTGAAAATTCTTCCATAATGAACGTGTCAGAAAGGTAACTTACGCCACACACGCGACAGGCGGTGATGACGTGAGAGCATAGGACATGCAACAACGCCGGGACCATGCAAGTGCAGTTCCCCACTGTCAGGTTGACTCTATGGTTTCAGCCACCATAACGCTCGCCCCCTATCGATGTGCCCCCGGCTGCCCTGACGGCGTATATGTGCGAAGTGGGATCGTATTCTTCTGCTTCTTGATTGCATGACTCTGCCTCGGCAATAGCAAGGTGCTTGGCAACTGCCGCACCCCAACGGTGGCTGGCGTTGTACGCATCCCTCGCATGAGTCCACTGATCCACAAAGTATGAGTTGGTCTTCCGAAATGAGTACTCCAAGATAGCCGAAACTGGCATAGCACGGATGCCCTTAATAACATTGTTGAACACTTCTGAGATGTTCGTTGTCATCATGCCATACCGACAGCCACCTTCATCGTATGCTTGTGCCCACTTCGTCTTATGCTGCAAAATCTTGTCCAACCACTTATTACCCCGTTCGTTCGTCAGTCCCCTAAGCTCCGTCAATTTGACCTCAAAGTCCCTCTTCTCTAAACATCCGCACAACAACTTGAACTTTTTTGTGAGATCTTCCCTACTGCATTGCTTATAGAAATTTGCAGCTAAGTGATGCATGCACCACCTATGCAGCACATCCGGGTGTCCGTCTAGTCTGCTCTTAACAGCGTTCAGAATCCCATGGTGCATGTCCGAGACGATGCAAACAACCTGTCCAGGCCCAACGAGGCGTATACAAACTAAATCCATGAACCATCCCCAGCTCTTATTGTTCTCACCCTCTGTCAGTGCGAATGCTAATGGAATCAGTTGGTCCTCCGCATCAATACCAACGGCGAGCATCAACACACCATGGTACTTCCCGGTAAGAAACGTGGCGTCAACTGATATGACATGCTTGCAATTCTTGAAGGCCTCTATGCATTGCCCAAAGGACCAGTACACCCTCACAAGGACATGTTTGATAACCGCTCCATCGCGATCCATTCGGTTGTCATGCTAAGGATAAAACTCTATGCCCGGATTCTTGGCCTGCATAGTGGTTAGGATTCGAGAAAGGAACCCGTAAGCCTCCTTCCAATCACCCCATAGTAACTACATCGCTCTCAGCTTAGCCCTCCATGCTTTCCCATACTTCGCGCAGTACTTAATGAACCCAAATATAACCTCAATGAGGGTGGCGATGGTCACATCAGGATCAGCACCCACAACCCCGATAATGTGTCTTGCAATGAAATTAGCGGTCGCCTGAAGGTGCTCCCCCGACACTCGAGCAGTCCCACAAGAGTGAGGCTGCTTCACATTTGCGATTTTTCATTGTTTGTCCCTAGTTTTGCGGCCCCATACCTTCCATCCGCACCCCCTTTCGCACCTCACGGTGTACCTCTTGTTCACATCGGAGTGTGTCACTACGAACGGACGATGGTGTCACATTGAGTATTCTTGCAGCCAAACCTTCATGTCCTCCAAAGTTGAAAAAAACATGTTCTTCCGTATTATGTCAGTCTCCGGGTCTGCAATGTCATTCCTGCTCTTCAACCCATTAGCACAAACCGCCTTATCAGCCATATTGACATCATCGAATGCATGCACCAACGGGACCTCACCCATAACATTGCGAAGAACCCGCCCTTCCTTAGAGGAGAAAAGCGGTGCAACAGCCTCATTTTCGGTCGAGCTCCATCCTTTGTCAGAATCCACTTCACGGGTTGTCCCATCGCGAAACAACTCCTCCTCAAGCTCGTTGTTCATTACAGCGCCATTAAAATCAGTCACAGGGTCAATAACATGTTGTGGGGAAGAAACAGGCAGATCCACCGATAATGCGTGGCCAAGATTGGTAAGACTGACGCTAACGAATTCAGCCAAAGGTTGCTCCTCCATTGGGGGGCCTCCCGAATTATGGACATGAAGGTCTAGTTCCTTCGTGTTGCCATTCACCACATCGAAATTGTCTGGCAAATCCTCAACAACATTGATTGTTCTCTCCACCGCCACTTCTAACGAACGGACCTAGGATGCGAGCACAAGATCCTTGTATGTGTCCCAATCATCGTCGGACAAGATTGGCACCAAACAGGCGTGCACCTTACAACCCACACCAGCATCATATCTCCCCTGCAGTCCGACAACGACCCCGGGCTCATCCCATCCAAATGTCGACTTAATCCTATTCAGAAGAGTTCGAAAGTCCGGTGATTCGCGAAATAAAAGAACGGTAACTTGCATGCCACTAAAGTCAACATCACTACCCATTTGGCTAATCGGTCCACCGGTAAATACACGTACAACTTTATCCATCTACATCCAACAAAATATTGCAAAGTCAGTACAGTACCACTCGGAGTGCCACGAACCGCTCGTTCGGGAAAAATAAGATGTAGAAAAGAGATATGTCATATTTTTTGCCTTCAGCCTATATATAATTTCGTTAATTACACTTGACTAGTTTCATAACGCTGATGGGTTATTTTAATTGTACAGAACTCAATTATTTCTAACCTCTCCCCCATAAGCTTTCCCCTCACAAGACACCTTCACAAAGCCACAACCCACCATTTCATCTCAAACAAACCACAAAAAACAACTAGAGAAAGGGAATACAAAGGGAGCAGGAACGACACCAGTGAACGACCACAGCATCCGTGAACCACTACAGCACCTAGCTCTACCATTTTGAGCAAACAACCATACCAACAGAGGTAAACCACCATCCTCATGCCCCACTACCATTTTGTCCAATAGGGAATTAACCAATATGAACTAAGCATTTCACCGAGAATAACACTATCAGTATCATTATCATTACCAACCCACAATAACCTACTCTACCATCCACTGCCATTTTTGCCCACTCCAAACCACACCTCATAAATCAACCCGTAGAGAACATATCTCAACAATCATAATATCACTACCCATCACAGAGCAAGGAGGACCAACACAAGTATTCAATACATGAATATGCATATGAGACATCAATGACGTCGGGGTATTCACCATACAAGTATTCAATACATGAACGCATTCACCACATGAGTATTCATACCTTACGGGCGGCAGGAACTCGTGAGGAGGCGCGGAGGAGGAAACCGGAGTTGGGGCGGGACGCAGGCGCAGAGGACGTTGGGATGGCGAGCCGGGCGTCGGGGCGGTGCAACGGGCGGAGGGAGAGGCCGGCGGCGTTGGGAGGATGCGCCACCACGCGGAGGGCTGCCGGCAGAGGAGGGCGGCCGGCGGCGGGGGGCGGAGGGTGAGTCGGGCGTCAGGGCCGGCGCGAGGGGCGAAAGGAGAGGCCGACGGCGTCGGGGAGGATGCGCCTCCACGCTGAGGGCTGCCGGTAGAGGAGGGCGGGCGGCGGGGGGTGGAGGGAGAGGGCGGCGTCGGGGCCAGCGCGAGGGGCGGAGGGAGAGGGCGCGCGGGAGGATGGGGCGAGGCGGAGGCCGGCCGGCGGGAGGACTGTCGCGGCGGGAGGCGCAGTGACGGGAGGTAGAGAGGCGGCGGGAGGTAGATGGGAATGGGATGAAGATAGGCTGCACCGATAACTTTAAGTCGCCCACTGTGACGCCATGGGATATGGCGTCACAAACCTACCTTGTCACGCCATGGGATATGGCGTGATAGGTGCCACGTAAGTCCTCCCCGCTGGCACGGCGCGCGGCCGAGGGCTTGTGTGGCATGTTTTGTCACGCCGCGTATGGTGGCGTGACAATACGCTTTGGACACGCCAGGGGTGGTGGCGTGACCAAAGGGGTCAGATTTGGTAATAAAGTTCGCGAGGATTAACTTTAAAATATTAATAAAAAAGATTAAATAGTAAAAAAATTCCTTTGTATGCTGGATTGGCAGCGAGGTATGAAAAGAAAATGGCATGGGGAGAGAGATTGGCTATGTTAAAGCTGAGCATTTCCCACCCCAAATGCAGTACTGTTACTTCTGTGGCCAGCTGCGAATACTTGATGCCTTTAAGAGGGGAGCTTATTGGTGTGCTCAATGGACAAGAGAAAAATGACATTGAGATATGAACAAAAAGGGGAAGATGGCAGTGTGGGTGAGTAGCTGTGTTCGGTTGGGGAAAAAATGGGGGTAGTAGGGAGGTTTGGACTGATGGAGAATGGCAGCAAAAAGAATTGGGTCACGCAGGACGTTTTGTTCTGTTATTTCTTCTCTCCTCTCGCAAAATCGCTCAAACTGTCATGCATGCGAAAACTAAAAGCTAAAATGGAACGTTCTTAAGACGACGATCGCAACGGTAGAACATGCATTGCCGAATTCTTGATTTGTGATGGTGACTACGAGGAGAGAAGTCGGAGAAAAGAAATAGACATGCAGGTGTTTCGCCTGCGGTCGGTCTAACTAGAAATGAGAGAGACAATATTAATGTATGCATGATGACATGATTTTTGAAATGTATGTGAACCAAGAAATCTATACAAATTTAATTTATTATTATTTTTTTATATATGCCGTCTTTCAAACAATTTGATTTAATATTGTTTATTATTATTATTATTATTATTGTGCAACTTCTCAAACAACTCAACTTAACTTTAAATGCAACATTTTAATTAATTCGATTTGATTTTCAAAAGCAAACTTTTTTACTTAAACACGAAAATTTTAAAACTGAGTTAAATATTTAAAAGATCACCAAATTAAATAATAACATCCGATTCTGAAAATCGGGGCATTACGGTTAGTTAGAAATAAATGAAAAAATGGTGGCAAGTGATATACGTTAATCTTCTTCTTTTAAAGCTGAGTGCAAAAGTCAGCAGACGGCATTGCCACGTCATCTCATATTCTTTTACTGTTCGATTTGCCATTGAACGGCTTTGATGCTTCAATAGTTCACAGAATCACAGGTCTTCCCACAAGTCTTTCACACAATTTTTTGGACTACATATATATATTTTTTTTAAAAAAAAATGGGGCAGTCTCCTCTGTAAGCATGATTACAGAGAAACAATCAGGGAGCAAGTGATTTGAAAGCGAAAGGAAGATTGATTCACACATTTAACAAGAATTAAGAAAGATTCATTCAGGCATTTCTCAAGTCGGACTTTTCTTAGAACTCTCTCAATTAAGTCTCATATTCTAGGCATGTGAACACACAAGTAGTCGCCAGGATGCCAAGATCAGACAAGGTAAAATTAGTTTTTTTTTTTCCTTTGCGAGGAGTAAAATTAGTTTCTCCATACGTTATTCATCAAATATATATTCATGTTTCGATTTCTTTCAGACACCATGATTTGAATTTTGTTCCTATTTTTCTTTTCACAATGTCTTCTCTTTAAAATACTTATCTATAACAAGAAAAAAAATGCAAATGATATACGATAGGGAGTGTCTACGATACACGTACATGTAAAGTTATTATCCTCCGGTATAAAGAGAGCAAAAATTGAGGCCTCAAACTGAGGGTCACGCCACCTCTTTTTTTTTTTTATCATCGGATCTCGTTTCATTGGTTCCTTAGGACATCTCCAATAGTCTAATTCACTTGTCTCTAAGAGATGCCACATTGGATTTTTGCTGAGTTGGAGGGGAGAGAAAAAGGAGAGAGAATAAGGTCGTCGTTTCACCGAGCGACGATCGCGTAGCGTGAACCGAGGCGAACGCGACGAAGCATTTCTCTGTTGGAGAGTGACTGTCGTTTACTCACGCGTTTTCTTTCTTCTCGGCGGATCCAGCGCGAAGACCTCCCTGCGTGAGAAGCTTTTCCGCGCGAAGTTTTTCCTCGTGAAGCTCGACGACTCTAGCATTCCTTTCATGTTCGTTCCCATCTCTCTTCTTCCTCACTCCATTTCTCCTCCCCCGCGTGAAGTTTTTCAGGTTCGATTCCTTTTCTCTGGAGCCTTGGAGCCTCGTCCGGCCGCCGTCGCTGCCGGCCCAGCGGCCGCAGCCTCCTCTCGGCCTTGCTCGCTCCTGGCCGGTTCCTGGCGCCGCCTCCCCTTGCCCGCCGGTCCTTGGAGCCGCGCTCGCTGCCGTGCTGCGCCGACCACGCGCCGCCGCCCATCGTCCGCCGCCTCCTCTCGGCCTTGCTCGCTCCCGCGCGGGTTCCTCTCCCCTGGCTTGCCCGGCTGCCGCCTCCCTATGGTAGGTCTCGGCACTGATTTTGGTTTTAAGTTCTAACTAGTTTCAATTATCTCTATCCCCAATTCCTCCCGGTTCCTTGAAGATGTATTCGATTTGATAGGTACTTTTGATTCTGCAGACAACTTAAAATCGTGGTCAGAACCACAACATTTTCAGCTGGCATTAATTTTTTTGGTTAGCCTAACAAGGAAAAGGAGATGTGTCTAGGCATCACTTAGAAATTTCAAGTTACGCATGGTATGCTTGGGAAATTTCTCTTTTTTGGAATTGGTTATATACTATATATCTTTTTCAGTCTTGTTTTTAGTTTGTAATGGATATGAAATTAACTGCAATGCGTGGCACTTTTAGTTAGTCTGTGGTTTTGTTCCTCCTACATAGCTTTGTTTGTTGAAAACCTTCGAGAATTCATATCACTTATAACAGTTCAGTCATATGCGTGTTCAGACCCAGTTCACTTGCAATTACCGCTAGGAGGCTAAATTTGGTGGAACTTGGCTCAAGTTATCACGTCCTACCAATTAGAGCTAGGAGCCTGGAAATCCTGAAACTGGTGGTAGCCCATATTCTGGTGAAATATGTTCGAGTTTGGTGGAATTCTTACATAGATGGTTCGATAGTCACACCTCCTACAGAAAAGTGTGTAGTTTCACCTGATATTAGATACTATGTATCAATGACTTTATTCTGTAACTATGTATCAATGACTTCATTTTTGTTAATGACTTCACTATGTATCAATGACTTCAATCTATAACTATGAACATGACATTGTGTAGTAGTGTCCTAGCTGTTGTTCTTTTGAGAAAATGATAGTAGCTGGGACTGCGACATGAACCTGAAAATGGACTGTGACATGTGTTGTCTACCTTAAAATCATAGATCTTGTCACAATGTTATGAAAGTAAAATGACGAAAAAAAGAGACTATTATTGCTTCAATCCTCTTCATGACTAGATATACTATTTTGGTTGTTTCTAACCATACTATTTTGATGTTCACACAGGTTTATTTGCAAGCATCTGAAAAGTTGCTAGTGATCGCTCTTTTGTTGCAGTTAGTTATGTGTGCACTGTCTCAAGAAAGTGCTAGTTATGGCTATATTGTTGGACATTTTATTTAGTTCTACTTTTGCTTATGGCTAAACTGTTGGATACTTTATTTGGTTGTACTTTGCAAGTATTTGTTTCGCCATCGCATACATCGATATGCTATGTGATGAGTCATCGATCTGTACTTTGCATGATTTGTTGTCTCTTGGATGATGTATGACATGATATGTCGATTTGTTGTTCAGTTCTAGGGTTAGAATCATGCAAAGCGTCAATGCTTGTGAGGCTTGGTGTTAGAATTGCTGCTTGTTTATATATGTAGATATAACCAAACAACACATGTAGGTCACAAAGATTGAAGTTAGTGTTGATCAATATGGTTATTTGATTCATGCAAAGCTTAAATGCTTGTGAAGATGTTAAAGACAACCTAAGAGACAAACTATTGGAATAGTTGTCTCTAATATTGTCTCGAGATGAGATAGAGGGTATTAGAGACAAGCTAAGAAACAAACTATTGGAGATGCCCTTAGCCGTCTGATTTTTCTACGCATTCGGTTGCCTTCGCCTACGCGCGGCGCCTGCGCGACTGGCCTCCACGGGTGAGCCTCATGCACATGGGCACTCTCCACACGCCTCCACGCGTGGGCCCCATGCTGCCATGCACGCGCGCAAGGGCACCTCAGGCCATGCAAGAAAGGGAGGCCTCCGGCGCTAGCTACATCACCCCGAAAAGACCAGCCATCAGATCATGTCCGGTCTCGTCCGAGCCGATGCCCTCGGTGGGAACGCACGACGCTCGCGCGTCCACGTCGTCCCGAAAACCCCTCATCCCCTCGCTCTTCGTCTCTCTCCTCCTGTCCTCGAATTTTTTTAAAAATAATATTATTTTAAAAGATATTTACAAAAATAAATAGTCGCTCTCAAAAATTATAAAAATATATCCCCGCTGTCGCTTGATTGAATCGCGGCAGGACCCCGCCCCACCCATCGCGGCTGAGGTATTTATCGCGATTGAACCGAGACAGAAGTTGGGCGAGTTCTGTCGCCGATTCAAGCGCGATAGGGACCCGCTATAAAAACCCCAAAAATCAGTGCGAATTCATTTTAATTCGGAAAAAACAAGAGAGAGTTCGAGAGGAGAGAAGAAATAGTAGCGAAGCTCTCGCCGGTTAAATCATGAGGAGAGAGATTGTGAGCATCGGTTTGATCGATCATCTTGCAGGTAAATTTTTCTGAAACTGTGTACGTTACGTCCAAACCTTGTAGGTTAGAAAACAAAAATAGCGATATAGAATTGAGTAGGTTAGATAAATGTAGTCGAACTGTGTAGTACATATTTTGAGTTGTGTAGCGACATAGAATTGCGACAATAGCGATATAGAATTGAGTATGGTACATAAATGTAGTCGAACTGTGTAGTACATATTTTGAGTTGTGTAGCGATATAGAATTGCGACAATAGCGACATAGAATTGAGTATGGTACATAAATGTAGTCGAACTGTGTAGTACATATTTGAGTTGTGTAGTGACATAGAATTGCGACAATAGCGATATAGAATTGAGTATGGCGCTGGTTGACCGCTGTAGTAATATAATTAATGCAGGAGAATTGCATGACACATTTTTAAATTGTGAGAAAAACACGGAGTAGCTGATTAGGTCGAAAGAGTAATGAGAATATTTGTGCGCGGTTATTATTTTGTTAGTGCGCTGTTATTATTGTGTTAGTACGCGGTCAATATCTTGTTAGTGTCGGAAATACCATTTAAACTAGAAAAATAGAATGACATGTATTAAATTTGTAAAGAAAATTCGTAGTTACTACATAGGCTATGTAAAGATGCATGAAAAAAATCTGAACTTTGTTTTTTACTTCATTTTCAGGTATGGCAGACGCGAGTCACTACGAGTTGCTTGACCCAATGATTGACACGCGTCACCGTAGCCGCCTCAGTACCGTGCTCCCCCAGGAGGGCGAGGCGCCGATAGAGCTTAGGGCGTTTCGGCTACGCACCCCCATCAGGGCATGGAGGCTGCACCTAGGCTAGATTCCGAGGTACATGAAGTTGTGACCTTCATGCACTCAATCGCAGTCTGATTATTTTGCGTTGATTCATGTTTGTTCTTAATCGTTTGGACGCAGGTTGAGAGCGGCAAGCCTCCTTCCACCAGCGAGGATGGTGGAGGCGACGTGGGAGGACGAGCAGACCGCGCGTCTTTGGTCGACGCGTCTGGCGTTTTCCATACGCATCGAGCCCGCGACGGCGCTGGTTGACCGCTGAGGCCGAGACCCACACGCCCACCTCCCGTAGGGATATGGCGCCGACGCCAGAGGATGTGAGCTACCGACTGGGTTGCCTGCGCGCAGCGCCCGATGGCGCGCGACGACGCCCCGCCACGTGGCGCACGGACTGCAGCCGTTCCACGATGTCTTTGCCGCCAGTGGTATGCGGAGTTGGCAGCACCGCACGCCCACGCGAAGTGGATGCGCGATTCTACGTAAGTGTTCGTAACTATTGTTCTCTCGCAACAATTTATATGTGAACCTTGCTGACGTGTACGTGTCTTCTTGCAGCCCGAGCGTATGGTGCAGAACGCAGAGGACGTCGCTGTTAGGAGGCACTTGGAGGCCCACCTGCTGTGGTTGTTCCGGTGGGTCATATTCACGGCTCCCACGCGGCAAAGCGTCGACAAGCACTACATCCGTGCAGCGCGTGAGGTGGCGGACTCACCGTCGACGCAGATCCCGCGTGTGGGGTTCGGCCGTCTTTGTGCGCGACGCATCGCGTCATCGCGGCGAGCGCGTGCTAAGCGCGCGCATGATAGCTCCATCCTCTGGGATGCCCGCTTCTACTGCAGCTGTGGTCGTTGGAGCATTTCCAGATCGGACGGCCACAACTGGACTTGGGAGCGTATGAGGATAGCTTGTACGTCCCGCAGGGCGACCTGGACCGGCCGACCATAGGCACTGTGTGGTGCCGCCGACGGGTTAGTTTCACAGTTATTTATTGTTTTCGTATTGCAATCACTATTTCATGTGCTTAGTTTACAGTGTTCTATTGCACAGGTCACCTTCATGCCGATCACCTCGCAGGGCTCCTACCCGGAGTACGTTGCGATGTTTGATCAGCTGACCAATGACCGCGTCATCTGGACACCGTACAGTGACGACAGGGTGATCACGCGCGCCCCCAATGAACTGTCGGTGCTGTGCACGCGAGACTGCGTGTACTGGTACACACGGAGTGCCTTAGTGCATGATATCTTCGTGGAGGAGTACCAGGTACAGCGGGTCATGCGCCAATTCGGTCTGCGACAGGAGGTCTCAGCCCCTTGGGGGGGAGGCGGGTGCCGGCGCACGTACACGCGTAAGTACACTCTTTACTTCTTTCGTACAATGTGTGTTACATGCCCACCAAATATTTTTCTTGCCATCCACAAGTACACTAGGAAGGGAGTTCGTGGCATGATGTCCTGGTCGGACAGGATGGCCCTTGGGTCAAGGGTTGGAGTAGCGCGCACGACGACCTCATCCAGTGTGGGCAACATCCCTACGACCCCGAGACGTACGGCCAGTACATGGAGTGGTACGCTACTCGGACGAGGCTTCGGTGCGTCCGGGTCATGGTCGACCCTCCTCGACATGAGGCCACGATGTCGGACACGTACCCCACCCAGCCGGACTTCGCTTTCCACTGCTGCGTATGTACTCAATGGTCCTTATTTCATATTTAATTTGACAGACTTAGGTCTACAACTTGTTGATTACCTGTGCAGGTGGATCTTCACCGGGAGATTGTCGAGTTGGTAGACTCCGCGCAGCACATGACAACGCTGGCGGAGACCAGAGGGCTCCTGTAGCGGATCAAGGAGGCAGGAGTACGTGGAGTGCAGATCGGGACTGGTCGCACGCCGACCGACCCGGTGGACCGACCAGTCCGACGACGAGGGGTCAGCCGAGGTGGCAGGACACAGCCTCCTGCTCCGCTCGTGGTGGGCTCCTCGTCGTGGCAGGGTGGGGGGAGCACCTCGGGACATATTGGAGGTGAGTACGACACGCTCACATCGCTTCTTCATTTCGAACCTCGGAAGTTTGTAACGACTAACTTCTGTTACAGGTCCTCAGCTCCACCCGTACGCGGGCCAGGACTATGCCGCGTCGTCCGAGCACATCTTCGGGCCAACAGGTAAGTTCTGCTTGGTTGTGTAACGTCCTTTCCGCCATAATTATGTTTGTAACGTAATTATTCGCAGGAACGGCTTGAGAGGACGATGCATTGTCGCCAGATGAGGTAGACCTATCGGCACCCATCGAGGAATTCTTTAGGGATCCGCGTGACACGCAGTTCTCTTTGGAGGCTTCTCAGCTGTACGGTGCACCGAGTTCGACCCAACCGACGCAGACTCAGCCGACGCAGACCCAGCCGACGCAGGAGCAGCCCCTGGCGACACCACCACAGGCTACTCGCGCAGGTCGGTAGTCAGGCAGCCCGACCCTCTGACGTACTCGCACCAGCGATGGACGAGGCCCGGGACGACACGCGGGATGCGCCCTAAGAGGGCGCCACTAGATATTGATTTATGTTAATATCAGTAATGGTAGCTATGTAAATTTTATTCTGTTTGCAACTATTATTATGGCAATCTCCAGTTTCGATACCAAAAGCTTTTGAATACCACGTGATCCGACGATCAAACTTTTGACAACGACGTGAGCAAACGAGCTAGGTTTTTAGGACGATGTGACCAGACGAGCTAGCTTTTTAGGATGATGTGACAACACAAGCTAGCTTTTTAGGACGATGTGACAAGACCAGCTAGCTTTTCAGGACGATGTGACCAGACAAGCCAGCTTTTCAGGACGATGTGACGAGCGAGGGCTTTTGGGAGGATGTGGCGAGGCGAGCGGCTTTTGGGGCGATATGACTAGACGAGGCAGCTTTTCAGGACAATGTGAGCAGATGAGGCAGCTTTTTAGGACGATGTGACCAGACGAGGCAGCTTTTCAGGACTATTTGACCCGACGAGGCACCTTTTACCAAGACGACAGCCCCGGCTACGACTCCGTCCGCTCTAGCTATAAATACAGTGCAACTCGTCCAACAAGTCCACAACAGCACCACCAAGTAGAAAACATGGACAAGGAGAAGAAATGGGAGAAAATCCGCAAGCTTTTGAAGGATTGGGTGTCTCCCCATGAGACCAGCGCTCGCTATCATGCCGCTAGTCAGGAACCTTTCACACATAAAACTTTTCCAGAACTGGTGGATCTAAAGAAGCTACCTCGTAGTACGCCCAATGGTTCTAGGTTGAGCCGCGACCCCCCACCTATGCCCACAGAACACCCTCCGGAAGGGCCCCCAATAGGGGTGGCGCCACCCTATGCTGGTGTCGAGATGCCTGCAAGTGTGTCAAATCAACCGATGAGTGGACCATTGGGCAGCGCTATTGGTGCTGCCCAAACTACACCGTAGACAACAACGACAGGCATTCGGCAATGAAACCGTATTTCATGGTACAATGCTATTTTTCTTCGCGTAACGGCGTAACGAACTCTCTTTACCCACCGCAGTCTCCGCCACCCCTATGTGACTTCCGACAGTGGATCGACGACAAGATCCACCCCTACGACATGTGGTCGTTGCTGACACGGAAGAGCTGGGCCAGGGAGGACATCGAGACCCGTGAAAGGCACCTCAAAGAGTTGAAAGTCGAGGGCCAAGCAAGGTAGGCGGGACGAGCGACATGAGGAGCAGGGCGTGAGCATGTGAGGCGACGGGAGGCCGAGAGGGAGCGGAAGAGGGCCATCGCGGCGAGAGCTAAGGCGCAAGGTGAGGAGTACAACGCTGAGCTGGGCCGCAAGGGTAAATGGCCACATTCCACTCAGTAGTTCTACCATAGTCCTCCACATATCCCATGTATTTCAATTTCCCTAAAGGTATGCGTGTACCGTCCTCGGTTCGTTGTCCTACGTGCCATATAACCCCCTTATTTCAATGAAATATCTTGTTGTTATCGTTGTGTCATTTCTCCAAAGTTCTCCAACTGAGTTGTGCAGGAATTCCCGGACGCATTATAATATCACTTCGTACTTACAAATCATTAATCCCTCAATCGTCCTCGAAAAAATCTTGTAACAATGCACGATATATTTTAAAAAGATATTTACAACAAGAAATACCCGCGCAATAAGTTACAAAATAAATCCCTGTCGCCAGTTGAATCGCTTGTCGCCGGTTCATCTATGTATCGCCAGTTCAACTGGCGACAGGAAGCTATCGCCGTTTAAACTGGCGACAAGCCCTGACCTGTATATAACCCTCTTGGAACCCTCGAAATTCCACACAGGACTCAGTCTTATTCGGGAAAAAGAGAAGGGCAGAACAGAGAGGAGGAGAAAAGCTAGCGAAGCGCTGCTCGTCTAGTTGCCCACCTCTCGGGTAATTTTCTTAACAGAACGGATTACATGATTTTTGATGTACTGTTATGTAGTGAAGTCCATTTTACATACTTTTTTGTGGGCTATTTAGTTGCACATATGTAGTTCATCGTGTAAATGTTCTTCACACTGCAGTGCGTCAAATATGTCTGACGTCGTCAATTTCAAAATTTACTACGGCTGAGGGACTATTATGGAGGGTCCTGAGGGAATTGATTTGAGTTATTTCCGATCGTGAGACGTGCCCCTACCAAGACACGAGCAACGTACATTGTGCTGTGATGCGGTGGTTGTTCCACACGTTCCAAGTGGACCGTGATGTGTGCGATCGACATTGAGTTGCCTTGCCTCCCGGCGGGATGTAGCCCACGTATTGGGAGTTAGTGCAACTAAAGGAACAAATTCATGGCGGTCGATGTACACATGGCGAGGAGAGGGGATGGAAATTGGTCATACGGTCCAGCGTATGCAAAACCCACTCTGCATCTGCGTCGGAGAACAAGTAGGAGTTGCGACACCGAAAGAAATAGGTGACTCGGCGCGCACACAATGGCGTAGGGCAAGAGGTTGCGATGTCATCGATGAAGGCTATCTTTGAATTACCTCATTCGATGAGACAAGCTAGTGGCCTTGGCTGACGAGGGGAGGAGCTTGAAGACCTGGTGCAAATGATGGATCTCGAAGACCAGGACTACATGGCATTGTCCGAAGATGAAGGTTCTGATGACGATGATGATGCGGACCAGTAGGCGGTTCCATCCGAGTAGAACACATACCAGTTCGAGAACCTCATCGTCAAGGAAGGTTCCCATGTACCGTGGGAGTACGACCAGAGCGAGGTCAGACTAGGAGCTACGTACAAATGCAAGGAGGCCGTGCAGGATGCGCTCAAATTCTGGGCATTGTCAGTGCGTCGCACATTCATCGTCGTCAAGTCTACCCCAAGATGCTACGACGTGAAGTGCGGCATAGAGGGATGCCCTTAGCGCGTGCACGCATTTCAGCCCAAGTGGGACACCTACTGGAAGTGCTCCATAGTGGTCCCTAACACATGCGTCGTCAGTCGAGTCGCGATCCACGGAACCTATCATCAGGCTTCATCGCCAATCTCATGTACGGTGAGATCGTGGATAACCTAGATTTTGAGCCACGATCCATCATTCGGGCTATTGAGGCAAGGTTCCAGTACACTATCAGCTATGCCAAGGCTTGGAGGGCAAAACAGAAGGCATTGGAATTAAGGTTTGGCATGTTCGAGGATTCCTACCACAATCTCCCTGGGTAACTCCGAGTCATACAAGACAGGAATCCCGGCACTCATGTCGATATTCAAGATACCACGCATCCGAAGTGGCCTAATAAGAGGGTACTACAACGAGCATTCTTCGCCTTTGGTCCATTCATCAATGCATTCTGGCACTGTCGTCCAATCTTGTGCATCGATGGCACGTTGAAAGCATCTAGGCCCCTAAAATCTGGTTTTGGTAATTAATGATGATATGTGTTAAATGGACTTATGTCTTTGTTGAGTATTTGCAAGGTTAAGTCCAAATGGTAAGTACGATCTTGAAGCTGCATGCTAAAGGATATCATGAAGATCAATTTAGTTCAAAGTCAAGGTAC
The DNA here is from genome assembly GCA_036346255.1 of Ampelocalamus luodianensis. Taxonomy (NCBI): domain Eukaryota; kingdom Viridiplantae; phylum Streptophyta; class Magnoliopsida; order Poales; family Poaceae; genus Ampelocalamus; species Ampelocalamus luodianensis. The sequence goes on along the minus strand of CM070634.1, from coordinate 20,647,423 downwards.
AAGTAGATTAAAAATCTTTTACCTTTTACCGGTCTTAGGAGATATGATTGGAAGACCGGATTATAGGATAAATACCGTACTATTAAGAGGGATCATGTCCAAGTAACTTGATAGCCATTCATGTGCTTTTGGATCAATTTAGGATCATGCATGAAATTGATTTTTTCCTATGAAAAGCATCCGTTGCATTGTCTAGATATTCGGTAGTACCGGCGTGTTCACGCGGTACTACCGGAGAACGGTACAACCGGGATTGTAGTGCGGTACTACCGCACCCCGGTCATTCCGCATAAAAGACGGTATGTTTTTTCCAGAGAGCATGTTGTCTGGGGTCTCGGTGCAATTCCTCATAACGGTAGTACCGCTGTTGAAAAGCGGAACTACCGCGACACTCTTGATAGTACCGACTTAGTGAATGATGCGTTTTCCGAGAGAACATGTTTTCTGGGTGTCTTGGTGTTACCCCTTAGAACGGAAGTACCGCTGTGCAAACGCGGAACTACCGCTCACCCCCGGTAGTGCTGATTTTTCGACGATGCGCTTTTTCCGAAGCAATGCGGTTTGGTTTTTTCGTGGAGCAGTAGTACCGCGCCTTGAGCGGTATGGCGGAAAGCGGTAGTACCGCATGTTCGTGGCGGTAGTACCGCTCTGCATTTCAAGCGGCTATGTCGATTGCATTTATTGTCTTCTTTCCTAGCCGCATGTGCAAGTAGGTAAAGTGCGGTAGTACCGCATCTACTTGGCGGTAGTACCGCGATTCGCTGTTTTCTGGAGATTTCCTCTCCAACGGTTATATTTGTTGGTGGGTGGTATTTATACCCCACCTGCTCAAGGACAGAGCGCTAGACCACATCTAACATCCTTTGAGCCTTGTGCATCCTTTCAACTCCTCAAATTTACTTGTTCACTCTTTGTGAGGTTGTTGAGCTCATTTAAGTGCATTCATCATTCTAGTTGATCCTCTTGCACTTGAGTGTCGTCAAGCGAAGGTCCTTGATTTGTTACTCTTGGAGTTTTGCCAAACTCCTAGACGGCTTGGCAGTGATTGCACGGTGATCTCTTCAAGAAGATTGTGAAGAGGCCCGGTGCCCAAATTGTGAGTGGTTTGGTGTTCACCATCTCTGCAGTGGAGGAAGAACAACCAATAGTGATCGAGGAAAGGCTTAATACGTGGAGCCGTCTTGATTGGTTCAAGCTCCCTCAACGTGGACTAGTGAAGACCGGCAAGTCTTCGATACCACGGGAAAACATCGTTGTCTCATTGTGGTTATTTCTAGTCTTTACTCTTCCGCATTTATATTTCTAGGTTGATCTTTGTGCTTGTTTTGTTTGGCTAGAAGTATAACTTGTTTAGACTAAGTTGTTAATTAATTATCTCATAAAATTGTTTAAAAGTTTTAAAACCTCCTATTCACCCCCCTCTAGTCGGTTATCCTTGATCCTACACACGTTCCTGACTGGGAGGTACAAGGGCCAGATACTGACTGCAATAGCGACGGACAGAAACAATCAAGTTCTTCCTATGGCATTCACTTTTGTTGAAAGCGAGAACACGGATAGCTGGCTGTGGTTCCTGAAGAATGTGAGGATTTCTGTTGTGCAGGACCGTCCCAACGTATGCCTCATACATGACCGGCACGCAGGCCTGCTGCGTGTAATAACTCAGCTACAACGAGGAGAGAACGTACTACTTCCATGGCCAGATCTACAGAGTAGGTGGCGCATGAGGCACTTGGGTGCAAACTTCTATAAGCAGTTCCGCAACAAGGACTTGATGAACCTATTCAAGCGCCTGTGCAACCAGAACCAACAGCGTAAGTTCGAAACACTTTGGAAGATTCTGGACGACCGGACCCAAACCCATAGAAGGGAGGCAGCGAGAAGGGCCGCCTCAAGCGCTGACCAGGCCCCCGAAGCATTGCCATAGCTACCCACAGACGCTCCTAGTGTCACGAGGAAGACATGAGCACAAGTCAAATGCTTCTCAGACTGGATTGAGCACGAGCCTAAGGAGAGGTGGTCGCTGCTACATGACAGGGGTGGTGCTCGATATGGTATCATGACAACCAACCTAGGCGAGGTCTACAAGCTGGGTCATGCGCGGCACGGGTGCCTCCCTTTGGTTGGTATTGTGGAGGCAATTCTCGCGGTACCACAAACTACTTTGTTAACAGATGCAGAATGCGTCGCTCGCCATGGCAATGATGAGTACTCTACTCCGCCATGATCACCGCATACATGGAGGAGAAGAGCAAGAAGGGTGAGATGCACCGGGCATTCAAGATGGGCACGAGGGAGCTTTGCTTCGAGATAATGTGCAGGGATAAAGGACGTCGCGGGTCTAACCGCGAGAGGATCACCCATGAGTGCACGCTACGCCGTGATAGTTGCGTATGCACTTGTAACAAGCCCCTTCTTCTGCATAGACCCTGCTCCCATGTCATGGCCGCCTGTTCGACGGTGGCGCAGTATCCCGGGTAGTACCTCTCTCTCACTATTTCACCAAGGAGGCGGTGATGCAAATATGGAGTGGAGAGATGTATGGTTACGCCATTGTTGGCCATTTCACTGGCCATCCAACCTGAGAGCAACTAATCTGGGCCGCGGACATTGGTAGGCTCAACGGAAGGTTGGCGGCGGCGGTATGGCGATCGTGAACGATATGGACAAGGCGAGGCGGACGTCGCACGAAGAAGTGCTCCATTTGCAGAGAGTCTAGGCACACCTTCAAGACATGCTCCACGCGAAATACTCAGGACCAAGGAGACATCGGCATTCGGACGTCGCGCTGGGACCTCATCCCGTGCCCGACTAGAGCGATCCACATGGGAGGCGTTGACGTCGCGACCACGAGAAAAATATTATTATCAATGTTTTGAATTATCATTTCAATTAAGTGTTATGACGTTCTGCTGCAAGTTCTGTAATATCAGTGTGTATGAATTCCCGAGCGAATCGCAATATCACTTACCTTCCTCTTTACGAATCGTTCATACCTCAAACATCCTCGCTAAATTCTTCAAAAATTTACCGTAGTAGAACAACATACGACGATGATAAAATGTTATTGCGAGTCTAACAGATTTCGTACCGTTTAAAATTTATGTAAATCACAAACTGCCTAAGTGGAAAAGGCAAAATCAAAAACTGGCTAGGACTGAGGTATATATCGCCAGTTGAACTGGCGATAGGTTCTGTCGCCGATTGAGAAGCGCATGTGGTGGGGCGAGGTCCCATCGCGATTCAACTGGCGACACGGATATATTTTTGTAATTTTTGAGAGCGACTATTTATTTTTGTAAATATATTTTAAAATAATATTATTTTTTAAAAAAATTCCCCGTCTTCTCTCTCGCGCAATCCCGCGCCGTCGCCGCTCTCCGCCAGCGCCATCCCTCCCCTGCCGCCGCAGATCCATCCCTCTTCCTCCCTCCCGCCCCCTCGGCCCCTGCGTCCGCGCCGCAGGCCCTTTCCTCTTCCTCTCCTGCCCCCCTACCCGGTCTCCCTCCCCCACCGCCGCAACGCCCTCCCTCCCGCCCCCTCAGCCTCCCTACCCAGCCGTTGTGTTGGCGTCGTTCCTCGCTCTTTCTCCCCCGTCGCCCGCTCGGTTTCCCTCCCCCGCAACTGCTATTCCCTCCCTCTTCCTCCCCTCCCCCCTCGGTCTCCCTCCCCAGCCGCCTCTTTGGCACCCCCTCCCCTACCCTCCGGCGTCCTCTCTGCCGCGCGCCTGTGGCCCCCTCGCGATGCCACATTCCCCTCCCTCTCCCTCTCCAGAGCTGTCGCACCCGCACTGCCGCCGGTCGTCCTCAGTCTCCCCCGCGCAGCCACCGGTCGTCATCGATATCCGGGCTCCGTGTTCTGTGTGATGAGCTCAGCGGTAACTCCTCTTTCTTCCAGCATGAGAAGGATTCGGCTTTGTTAGCTGCCGCTTCTATTGTCTACGTTGCCCGTAGCCGATAAACACCTTAGCTCTTTTACTTACTTTTTGTTCACTTGCTTGAGTATGTACAAATCGAAATTACCAGGCTTCCACTTCTGTTACTTGCTATATGATGGATCGTTTGGTACTATGAAATAGAGCTAATTTTCTACAATTTTGTTTGCCTGTGTTCTTGGAATTCAGTTTCTTAGTGTTCAAATTTGCCATTGCCTCTTTCAGAATTAATGGTATAGTTCACAGGCTGTTAGGATACACAAATTTATCAATTGGACATCTTACAATGTATTTTCAATAGTTTCTCACTTCTCAGTGACTTAATGAGATAGCGAGAAGAGATGAACTGAGCTGTTCGTTGTCTTGAGGTACTTTCTCATGTGACTTACACAAATTAGATTCTACGTTTTTCACTCTTAACCATTGTAACATACGTCAAGACTTGCTTGAGTATGTACAAATCGAAATTACCAGGCTTCCACTTATGTTACTTGCTATATGATGGACCGTTTGGTACTACGAAATGGAGCTAATTTTCTACAATTTTGTTTGCCTGTGTTCTTGGAATTCAGTTGCTAATTGTTCAAATTTGGCATTGCCTCTTTCAGAATTTATGGTATAGTTCACAGGCTGTCAGGATACACAAATTTATCAATTGAACATCTGACAATGTATTTTCAATAGTTTCTCACATCTCAGTGACTTAATGCGATAACGAGAAGAGATGAACTGAACTGTTTGTTGTCTTGAGGTACTTTCTCCTGTGGCTTACACAAATTAGATTCTACGTTTTTCACTCTTAGCCATTGTAACATACGTCAAGAAGAACAAGTGAGTTTCCTTTATGAATGAATATTCCATAGGTTAGTAATGTCGTTTGCAGCGGTACTGTTCACTTGAATAAGATCTAACTCTGCTTCTACCAATGGTCTAGGACCAGTACAAGTAACTTATTTAGGCCTTCTACTAAGCACATTGTGCTAGATTTTAACTTAAGTGTTAGCAGTTATTATCTATTTATAGAGAGACAAGTTTGTATGAGCTATCTTTTCAGCTAAGGATCATGAAATGATAATTGCTCGATATTTCATAGTGTTTATTCTGAGATTTTTCTTGCATATGATGGCTAGATTATGTTTTTGAACTAAGTCTTTGATATATGTTGGTTGTGCAGATGCAAGCTCTCCCATATTCAGTGTTCTATATATTTTTTTAGCAATACCTGGCCGTATGGAACACAGCTATCATGAATATATGTGTTTGCCTTAGTTGTTAAATTCACAATATATGTGTTCTGTAACATCCCAAAAATGTGTAAATACGTAAATATGAGATTTTTTAAAAAATTTTGTATGTTATCTATTGTCGTTCTGCTTACCTGCATTTTTTAGAGTTATTTGATCTGCTTTTCTTTTTGTCGGCACAAGTAATGACAAACAAAAACTCTAAATGCAAAAACCCTAGATACACGTGGTGTCAACCCTAAACTCTAAAACATGAACCCTAGAAACAAAAACCTAATATATCAGAACTGCCAAAAGCAAAATATGCTTTAAGTATTATCCGTGTAAAGGTTATGGTTAGAGTAAAACCCTAAAGGTCAAAAATATAAAATTCAAAACTTAATGCTCTAGATGTTCAAAAGCCCAACTGGAATCCTTTAAGCAAAAGTCAGATTTATATCTATCATCATGTGAGAATTTCCTAAAATAAATAGAGACAAAATGTGATAATTAAAAATCCAAAACCAGCATAAAAGATGCATGAAAATAGGAACTTAAAAGAATTTTAGAGAAACATACAAAGCACATGAAATTCTGAAACAGTTACATACTGATATCCATTGTGTCGTAAACATTTCCAAAATTTTCCATAATTCAAGGAACCTGGAATCTATGTTTAGAAAGTCCCCTAATATTTTCTTTTAACCTCTTCACTGTTTCTTTGGCTCAGTCGTTGACACAGCCAGACCAGCTCAGCGTGCTGTTCTTCAATGCCCGAACGCATCGCCGAACCAGAGCACCAACGCCCTCCTCTCTCCCTTCCGTCGACAATCTTTGGAGTAAGCCGCCACGTCGCAACCACGAGGAGAGGAGCTGTCGCTCGCCCATGCCCTGGCCATCCTGCCGCTTTGACGTCGCCCCACCACTTCCGTCACTCCCATGCGCACCCATGCCGAGCGCGTCGCTCCACCGGCCGCTCCGCCCTCGTGCCTATATAGGCCAGCCCAAGTTCGCCTCACCCTCTCCCATCCCCCCTCCTCCTTCCTTTCTCACCACAAGGACCCGCAAGCAAGTCAATTGCGCCGCCCGTCGCCGCTCCTCCCTCGGTGATCTCCGCCCAATTACTTCCGCCCCGAGCAAACCCTCCCCTCCCTCATGCCATGCCGGCCACTCACCGCCCCTCTCTCTGCGCAAAGCATCGCCGCCACGAAGGAGCTCCGCCACTGCATCGGGTCGCCGTCGCCAGGCCGTTCCGGTTCTTCCCCCCGCTCGTCCACTACCCAGGTGAGTTCCACTTACCTCGCCGGTGCTCGTGCTCCCCCTAACCTTTTCCACTACTACAGCAGAGCATCAGGGGCGGTGGTGAGCCTCTCAGAGGCGGCTCGGCCACCGCCCTACCCAACCGTCGCCACAAATCGAGATTTGTAGGCGATTCAACCGCCCTACAAATCTTATTTGTAGAGGCGGTTGGTTTCTAGAGCCGCCCTACAAGCTGTTTTGTAGAGGCGGCTTGTAATCCACCGCCTCTACAAATTAGATTTGTAAGGGCGGCTTAGATGACCACCGCCTCTGTAATTTTCTGTGGAGGCGGCTTGCAACCACTGACCGCCCTACAACTGTTTTCCGCCAAAAAAATTCAAATTCTCAAACCACGGTTACATATATCAAACCATGCATGATATATATATATATATATATATATATATATATATATATATATATATATATAATTGAAGACATGATATTAACAAGTTCAACGAGACATTATATTCACATCCGCAACATCATGTTTATAATTTATCATTAGAAACACTTGTAGCATAAAGTGCGATAACATTACATACACATTGTTCTCAATGTCCTAAATGCATTCCTTCCCACTCACGAAGGAACTCGTACTGTGGCGACGCCCTAGCATAGACGTGTCGTCATGGTATGTACCTCGACGTGTATAATAGCATCCATTATGAAGTTGCAAATGTCCCCGACGAGCTCCAGGAGGCTATCATCGTTGAGTGGTTTTCTACAAATTCCTATCTCATCTTTCCACTACAAGACAATTTTAAGTTTAGTATTTCATAACATATCGTGTGTTATACGGCGAGTGAATTAGTTATAAAATACCATAAAGGGTGTCTCCGTAAGCACCGGTGACACTCATGTAAGTGCATACGTAATATCCCAATGCAAACTCCGGACTTCCGCTTGTGGCATCGTGAGTTTCGTGATATAAAACGCCAATGCTTGTGGCGGCAACGTAATGTAAGTACTAAAGTAAGTTGCACTTACCGCCATCTTGTTTTGACATATAGGTCACCCTTCCTCTGGATCATGCACCCTTTGAGTTTGTTGACGAGTACACATGACGCTCCGCTCGAATGAATTTAACAAAAGCAAGTTAGTTAGTATTGAAAAGTCAAAAATCGATGAGGATGGTTGATAAGTATACGCCTTAAGAATGCTTATGAAATCTTTGTAAAGCGATCGTCATAATCAAGTGGATCCATGACCCACGCCATGCCTAGCTTGAGGTCGACAACTACACAAATCCAATGCTTCTTTGCATGAATTTAATCATAGGAATAGATAAGCTCGCTTGCATCGAACAAAATAATATGGCTCATTAAAGATTGAAGGATATAGTTAAACTTACTTGAAGTTGTAGGGTAGAAATATATAGGATTTGTCTTGCATTCGGAGAAAGCTCTCGAAATATACGCCGCAACCTTATAGCACTCCTTCCTAATTTTTCATTCCGTATTTTATCTTTCTCCTCAACGGTCTCTCCACGGGCCAGCTCCTTGTGGTCCAGTCCCCACTTGCCGGGAAATTAAACATCGTCTGGCTATTAATTGAGGGTCCAAGTACCGCTTGGTCTTTGCTAGGAAGTTTACTTGAAATGTGCACTTGCATTCTACAAATCATAGCGGGTTAGTTAGTTATAACAAAATCTAAAGATTACAATCATATCAATGCAATAGGAGTAGGACTTACAGGCACCACACGCGAATGAGATTGGTTTCCATTTCTTCGAGGCGAAAGATAGTATGGATGTCATCAAAGTCAAAGGCAATTTGTCCTTTTGGGCCTCCAAATGTCATGGGCGGAACCTTGCCTCTATGAGATTTACCTTGTCGGGATAGCACGCAAGTACCAATCATGAAACCTTTTCATTCCAATTGGTAGGTCTTGGATCACCCGATTTGGAAGGAAACACTTGCCTCTTTCATATTTTTGCGGGCAATTCTTTGACCATGTGATGCATTCAACATTTACGCACTTGCAAGTAACTGGTTGGTTTTGGTTGGTGCTCGCCTTGCACTTGTTTCCGCTTTGGTGACCGCCTTCTCAGATCTTGGCGCTTGGTTCTCCGGCTTGAACATATCATGGCCATACCACCTTTCCACCCCACGACATCATCCATCGGCACATAAGTTTGACCTTATCTTGATTGGATGCTTTTTCGAATTTACGGCTGTTGTGGCACCTTCGGGTGCATCAACTTGTTCCGCATGCTCTTCATCTTTGTTGTGCGGCCTCTTGTTGTTCATGTGTCGGCTCTACACATCCTCCAGAGGCGGTGAAGACGGTGGCATATCATGAGGCACGCCATCGCGAGGTGGCGGTGTCTCGCATCTCGTGCAATTGTTGGTCATGATGTGGTGTGCAGATCTCCCCTCCTCAACTCCTCCAAACGTAAATGTGTTCGCACAGCGATGTAATCGTAGTCAATATGATGTCTCGCTTGTGCCGAGGACGAATCGTTCACTACTTCTCGAGTATTTGGAGTCCCTCGGGAGTTGGAAAGTCTATCCTCCATCGGCTGGTCGGACTTCACGGCGAATCTCGACCTAGTGTAGTCGGCCTGATCCGATTAGTGTGATAAGTGCCTCCGGAGGATGTGCCTCACCGTTGCCACCTCAATCATATTTGATTGCTCGCCCATGAGAACAACCAAAGTGCAAGGAGTAGGTTCCGATGCATGATCGACGGCGGTTGTGGCTGCAGTGGAACCTGGTCGCGCGAACTTCCAGCTTGTCCTGGTGGTGGCATTCTGATTCGTGCTCCGTTGATGCCTCCTGCTCCCTGCAACGCCTTCGCAATTAGAGTTTTACTTGGACCTCAAGGTTAGCCTCTCGGTCTCTATCATGTTTCTTGTACATGTGCCTATCCTCTTCAAATCCCTCCTTCCATATCACTCTTTCCCTAGCCCCGACACGGCTGTGTGCTCGGGGTTTCCAAGGCAAGGCTAAGCTCATCCCTCTCTCTGGAAGGCTTAAATAAGCCCTTCGCCACGCTGACAAGATAGTTCAATATCTTTGATACTGTCTCTTCGGTCTCCGGCTTACTAAACTTAAGCGCCTTGGATGCTTCTTTATTCCTCGAAAGGATCCAGTTCCTTGTGCGCTTTGAAACCCCCTGCAAGTTGTATGTCCCAGCTGATGCGGCATCTTCCTCTATCTTCCTAAATTGCTCTTCCTTTCCATAGTACCCACCGGGTCCTAGATGATGGTGGTGCACGTTCTTCTTCGCCCGCTTCGGTGTTACGCACGCGAGGCCAATGCTTCATTGAAGTCTTCGAGCCACAAACCGCTCCCATTGTCCAGAGTTATGTTGCCAAACTCCTTGAAGGGAGTTAATCCCTTTGGACATATTTGACGTTGAGGGACGACTTCCAACCTCCATGACTCTCCAACCGCTTCATAGCGTGACGGCGCACCATTTCCTCGGTTCCGCCGGAATCTAAAACTGGTCATCACTTATCCCATAAGACTTTCTTTGTATCACCGGTACTTCTTTCCAAGTTGGGATTGCGGGTTCAACTCATCTCTTACAGCGCCCCAACCATGCTACGCCACTTAGCTCGAGATGTTTTGGCTCAAGTGGCTCCCCTAGCCTCCCGACCTCTCTTATCACATACATCGTGTCCTTTGGATATATGTTAGCACTTCTTTCCTCGTCCCCTCTTTGCCCGGCTGCCGAGTTTGTGGCCGGGTTGTGGAGCCGAGGCGCCATCGATGTCCTCTGCTACTTCTTGCCTCGTGGCTCTGTGGCTCTTGCTCTCGCTCCGGCTTCCTCTGCTACTTCTTGTCTCGCGAGATGTCGCCACGTCGTGAGAGTTCGAGAAGGGGCCTATTAGGTCGAAGTGTTAGTAATGATAACACGATCTTATATACAAGCATAATGTATGAAATAAGGCTTTATCCCTACCTCCTCGCTCGGATCAAAATCCCCGCCCAACTCCTCTTGGTTGGCCTCGCCTGCTACAGTGGGAAAGGATCCTCCGGACTTACATATCCCTCTTCTTCATCCTCGTCGGTGTCTTCATCATTAGCCTCCTCATGGTCCCCATCTAATAACATTTGTAGATCATCGCCTAGCTCCCGGTTGAACTGCTCCTCAATAAGCAACTCGGTTGTTCGTCTTCAAAGATTGGCACTTGTTCGTGGCCTCGGGTTGTGTCGTCTGTTGTCCCCATCATTTTGTGCTTTGTTCTAATAGATGCAACAAATACAGATAAACAATACTATTACGATCCTCTAATAGAGCAGCGGTAGTAGTAGTAGGGAAGAGAGATGAGAGTAGTACAAGTAGAACATATGCACTCCAATGAGAATTGACATGATCATTAAAATGTAAACTCGCTTTGAGAGCATAAGAGGCGTTACAACATCTAACCAACTATTAGTCATCATGAAATGGGTCCTACTACCTCACAAGGCCATAGCCAATAGATGAGTACATGGTTATAGGTACAACATCATGCATAATTGTTCCCGTCTAACAATGTAAAAGATGAGCACTGCCAACATTAAAGACTGGACCATGCAAACAAGAAATAGCCAAGATTTTTTTGCAACGACAGCGGCAGCAGGCTTCGCAAAAACTCTGTCATCTTCACAACGGTTGAACTCTAAGTAGGAAGACTCTGCCTCTTGTTTTGACTGGAAGCTTTTGTAGCAAAGTTAGCCATTGCGAAAACCAAAGGACTTGAGCATGGCATTGAGCCCAAAGTTGCAAAGACCCCGTCTGTCGTCCTCGGTATACAACATACCAAGCCATGTGCCCCTTTAAACAACACATAAAACCATGTTTCTATATCACAATCATGATTTCACCCGAATTAACAAATCCTTATTACCTCCTAATAAGTTTTTATGTAAGCCCAGAAGTACTAGCTGCACTATACCAAGACTGCCTAAATTTGAGCTTGATCTACAGAAATATTCTTGGCGAGGACTTGGGTCCACTTAGCACGAAGGAGCTTGAGCAACTTGAGAACCAAATTGAGACATCCCTCAAGCATATCAGGTCGACAAAGGTATAATCAAGTTGATCATATTTTCATATATCCTTTATGCCCTGATGCTTTAATTGATGTGTTCTAGGATACATGCTATAATTGAATAAATCACATTTAACTGCCTTTAAAAATCAAAGACCAAGTTAGAAAGGTCCATTTTTCACAGTTCTGGGCTTATGTAGCACAAGAAAATAAAATGTAAACAAAAGAAGTAAAATGTGTCAAGCTAAAGTTGTAATAAAACGCACACCACTACCATGCCTAAGCTAACAAAACATACCAATAACAAATGAAATTTAGCTCCAAATACACATTTCTAATGAATTTTTTCCTTCTCTTTATTGATCTTCGATTGGCCCAAACTATCCAACAAGAGGCATAAATCATTTCACAACTATAAATTAGCACTAGCCAAATTTTGTTATCCTACAAAGACATACAAATTTCATTCTTGATAGAATCAAAGCCGCTTTATATTTATTTGCAACAATAAGAACCAAAATGACAATATCAACCTTTAAAATCAAGCTTTACACCTCAAATTGAAGTTTTATCACATGTTTATGTATTCAAAGATGCATGCTATAATACAACCAAGTGTCCAGACAATGTCCAAAATGACAAGCTAACTCCAAAGAAGCATCACATTGCATGCTCAAACATGTCTAGCTAGCTTAAAGCCTTAAATGGGCTAGCATTTAAACAATTTTAGCAAAGACTCGACTCTACAACACAAATAAGTATTTGAGTAGCAAATAATTAACACATCGAACGCATCCGCCTACTCTAGAACAAATAATCTCTCAAGGTGCTTCCTTATCGCCATCGCTTTCTTAATCGAAGGAAGCAGGTCCTCCGGGATCTCAGCGCCACCCTACTCACCAACACACAACCATCCACACATCAACGTGACTCTACCGCTTGCGTATAGATAACACAGAGGAGTTCATAGGAGTTCCGTGATAGATAACACAGAGGAGTTCTCAGATCGCGCCGGAGAGGAGCACAGCGCGTCGGAGAGGGGAGAGGGAGCACCGCCGCTTCCACTTGCGCGCACCGTCGCTTCCACTTGCGCAAACCCTAATGGCGGGTTCCACTCACGTGTGCTTGGCATGCAGCAAGACAAGACGGTGGTACGCGACGACGCACGCCCTCCCGGGGAGTAACGCCCGCCACGCGCCCCGTCGCTTCCACTTGCGCAAACCCCAACGGCGGCGGGGGAAAATTTTGGTGTTGTGCGCCCAATGACTTAGCCGATTTCGCCGCCGCGCTCCCAAATTTATATAGGAGGGCGATTTGTAGGCGGTTGAGATTACAAGTCGCCTTAAAAATAGATTTGTAGGCGGTTCTCGAACCACCGCCCCTACAAATAATTTACAAATTCGGTCCGCTGACGGTTGGATCGTAATCCAACGGCCGAGAATCACGTGGCAACGGCAATCCGAATGCTCCGTAATCGGGCCGTTGATTTCCAAACGGACGGCTCGCGATGCGCTCATGTGGTGCGGCTCACCTGCAAATCATGATTTGTAAGGCGGTTGAGGTTACAAGTCGCCCTATAAATTATTTCTATAGTTTTAATTGAAGTAAATTCTTTTACAAAAATTATTTTAAGTGTATGTTCTTGATGTTTGACTATGGATTTTGAAAACGAGCTAAACCTAGGAATGATTTTTAGAGATAGCAAACTAGCTCCAAAAATCATGAAATTTTAATCGAGGTTGATGACTCTATGACTCTAGAAGGCTATTTCAAAGGTTTGACTGTGGTTTGACTTGCCTCTAAAATATTTCAAATAATTTCCAAAAATAATGAAATAAATCAGAGGTGTCACAAAGCAACCTTAGAAGCAAGGAAAATTATTTCCAAGGGTTCGACACCGATTTCACCAAGGAGGTTGTTGACTTGAGACAAATGACGATTTTAATTTTGATTTCAAAATTCTTTTACAAGAATTTGAAAAGCTCAATAGCACAAGGGTGTAAGAAAAGTTTTAAATTATCCTCATTTTATTACATTTGAAACACAAGCCAAAATGGGGATGTTACAGGATGTAAAAATAAAAGTTGTAGAACTCATCAAAATATACAACTTTGGCACATTTTCTCCAAACACACTCCATGCATGCTGAACACACATACATACAGATACACACACCATGCATCAAACTTGAACAACTAGCTCAGAACAAGTTTCCCTTGGCACATTTTCGCTCCCATGGCGTATGTCTTTGGGCAAGTTCTTTCCACGACACCGATCTTCTTAGGAAAGTCAGTGAATAGTTGCATTTCATCGTAGTTATTGTACTCATCAACATCATCCACTCCGTCTACTCCGATAATAGTTTGTTTCCCGAAGGCAACCACATGCTTTGTCTTCTTTTTTGGGGGTAGGTTAGTTTTGGTCACGTAAATATAAAACTTGTGTGACACGTGAAGGAGCACCCAAGGGTCATCTCACAGATCCGATATTCTCGAGGTCCACGATCGTGAACCCGATCTCATTCACTTGGTGTTGTTTGACCCAATGCATCTAAACATGGCCATCTGTATACCCATTCCATAGTCAAGTTCCCATATATCATCTATGATGCCAAAGTATGGGTCTTTTGCCCCATTCCGTTGATGGCTTCTATTCGAACGCCGCTATTTTGGTTCACACAATTACTATCCTTTGCGCTGGTATAGTACGTGTACCCATTGATGTCGTAAGCTCGCCATGATGTCACTTGTCTCGATGGGCCCCACCAACCTTCCGATGGTAATATCATCTCGGTTTCCCCATTCGGTAGGTTTTGCTCCTTCAACCATGTAGTGAATCGATGCTTGTGCCGCTTTCATGACCCAATCGCCGAGCGCCATTACTCGCGCCTAATGACATCCAAGTGTTCATCAATGTGCGGTTGCATCATTCGCACTCACGCAAGACACTATAATGAGCTCGACTAACTTCGTTGAAATCCTTGTCGATGAAGACTTTTCTCCCTTGGTGCCCTTCCCACGGCCTTACCTTGTGACAAGAATCGAGTTTACCAATCCCTCTTTGTACTTTTAGGTACTCTTGACAAAGACTCGACGACTTCTTGGTATTGTAACCCTCTATCATGGAGCCCTCTCGGGCATGCTCGACATGCACGACGGTTAAGAACCGACATGAACCGTTCAGAGGACCACATTTCATGTAAGTAGCAAGGGCCCAAAGGTCAGATCGATGAACCATGTGAATCATGAGATGTGGCATTATATCAAAAAAGCGGAGGTAAACACATCTCTAGTTGGTTTATTGTCTCCACCACGAATTCATGTAGGTCACGAAGCTCATTTTCACCAATCGTCTTCTGTAAGATCTTCAAAAGAAGTAACACATGAGGTGATGGCCATTTTCAAGAACTCGCTCTATAGCCCGATTGCAATAGGTAGGAACAATGTGAGCATCACATGACAATCGTGAGCCTTGAAGCGTGTTATTGATGTGTCCTTCATTGACACTAGCTTCTTCACGTAATGAAAACCAGTGGGAACTTTACCCTCTCAAGAAATTGCGGATCGCCTCCTCTCATCCGAGTCGTTGAAACTAGCTGCGGGTAGGAGGTATTTCCATTACCCCGAGGTATCGGGTGAAGCTCGCTTCACATTTAGCTGCACCATGTCTTTCCGTGATCTTAGACCATCCTTTGTCTTGCCCGTGTCCATCAAGGTAGCAATGAGACTCTCAAATACATTCTTCAGTAAGTGCATAGAATCAATGGCATGGGGACCTCCAAGTCCAGGCCAATAAGGCAAATACTTAAAGAAGATCGACTTTTCTTAAAAGGTACACCGGGACAGGAGGTGTGCTTCTATCTCTCTTTGTCCCATCCGCATTCTTCTTTCCAAAATCGACATGTATGTGTTTCACCATTTCAACACATGTTGCCCGTTTGACGTCTCTCCGAGGGGATTCGGTCTCGGTTTGTTGTCATAAAATTTGAAGAACAACTTGTGCGGTATTCGTGAGTTGTCTTTAAGAATCGCGGTACCTTAGGTAAACTGTTTTCTTGAATGCATCCAGAACACCCATGTAGTACCATCCAAGCATACTAAGCATCCTGCCTTCCTTTGATCTGTCCAGACAAAGCAAACAATAGAGGTAATCATTGGTAGTGACAAAGATAATGGCTCTACATATGAAGTCCTCCTTTCAAGGCGCTGTACATCGGCTCTCCATACCGCCATAGCCTCTCCATTTCTTGCATCAAAGGCTCGAGGAACACATCTATATCAATGCCCGTTGTTTGGGACCTTGAATGAGAATAGTGAGGAGAAGATATTTTCTCTTCGACACAACCACGTTGGGATGTTGTACATGGTTAAGATCATCGCCATGTACTATGCTCTGGTTCTCTCATTGAAGGGATTCATTCCATCCGTGCTAAGGCCAAACCGTACATTCCTTGGGTCTTTGCTAAATTCTTGGTATTTCGTGATCAAAGTTGCCAGCATGGTAGCATCACCGGTGTCCAATCTTACCATCACCCACCTTATGCTCATCATCCCACCATGTCATGAGTGAAGCTTCCTTACGGTTTAGGAACATACGCCTCAAGCGATCGACGATCGGTAGGTACCACATTACCAAGGCAGGATTCTTCTCTCGCTTGCATCGATGCCTAATGGAGTGTTCTCTTTGGGTTGAGAATCTTGTACCACCTTTTTCCCACCTTTCTTCCTCTTCTTCCTCGTGGAGGCTTCTTCCCGTTGTAAAGGTCATTGTTCTTGTAACGACTCAGTGCCACACCGGGGCATTTATCTAGTGACTTGAACGTATCGCCACGATAAAGGATACAATGGTTAGGGCATGCATGGATTTTTCAACCCCATTGTCAATGGACTTATAACCTTCTTCGCCGTATGTTGTTGGAACTCGAGTTTGGTCGTGCAAAGCAACCAAGACAGGAGACGTATGATCATTGAAACTACTGATCGACCAAATTGCATTTAGCCTTCGTGATGAGTAGCTCAAGCACAAAACGTGAACTGTCCAAAGGTGTCGGACAACCCTTTTCAACACCATACAAAGTCTCCTTCGAGGCTTTTTAACCCTTTCCAAATTTTCTAGACCTTTCGGGCTCTTTAGTAAAATCTCTGGTCCAATGGCCCAAGCATTTCTCCAAATAATCACCGTCATCTTCATCCCGACACGTCCTCCGCCATCATTGCCACCGGCTTGGCGTTATGACCACCACTACCTTCTTCTTCACGGTCTATTTCGCATCATATTCAGCTACATATTGGTCCATGCAATCTAGGTAATCGTCGCCGTCTTCTTACTCGATCAACGCGTTGTTAATAACCGCTTCACCATGATGATTCCAAACCGTGTAGTCTTTAACAAATCCTCGATAATCAAGTGTGATCTAATGATAGTCACATCTTTCCATGCGAGATAGTTCTTGCAATCGCTACACGGACAAAGAATTTCACCACTATTATTGCTCGACATTGCATGGCTCTGTGGCTTGAAGAAATTTATCCACTTCATCACGAAAACTTGGCTCCCATCTTTGTTTACCATACATCCAAGAGTTCCTATCGTCCATCTTTATTTCAATATAGAAAACAAAGATAAGAATTAATAGGACTAATTAATACTTCACAAATTAATTATTACTTCAAAAAATATACATAGAAATTTTATGGAAGGATATTCTAAATTCGATTAATAATTCTAAATGTATGGTGCAATGTAAATAGCAATTGTAAATATATTCCACTAAATTAATAACAATGTAATTAGTAAAAAAACAAACCCTAGTTCTAGGTATCTAGATCTAGATGTAGCTCAAACATCCATAAAACTAATTAATAGTCTACTAAAATCAAGGAAGAATGACTAAATAAGGGTATGACATTATTCCCATAACTAATTTAGCCTAGCATATTCAAAATTTTAACCTCATTTGCTCCATAAATTACTCAAACACCATAGAAGAGAGAATCAAAACTCTAATTAAGCAATAACCCACCATTAAAACTTCAAAAGATGTATGGAAAACCATTTTCTTACCTCCAACAACCTCTCCACCAAAGGAATTTAACTCAAAACCTTCCCCTCAAAATAGCAATTTTTGGGAGGTGCCCTGGCCTCCTTCCTTCCTCTCTCGGGTTGCTTTGTGCACTCGAGGAGGAAGAAGGGGTCTGGTACTATATGTCGGTCGATTTGTAGGCGGTGGTTATCCACCGCCCTACAAATGAACCAAGAGGGGCTGTTGGACAGCCGCCTCTACAAATCAAACAAGAGGGGGCTAGTAGCACCGCCCTACAAATATAACCATTTGTAGGGCGGTTGGTGATACACCGCCTCTGTGAACCATTTGTAGAGGCGGTTGGTATAGCTGGGCGAGCTCACCACCGCATGGGCGCTTGGTAAGTGAGCCGCTCTCTTGGAAATAGGTGGTGTTGCTACAAATCATTTTTGTAGTAGTGTTCCCTACGCCCTTCCAGCAGCGCCGCCGTGGCTCCTCCTTCCCCGCGCCTGACTGCCACAAGCTGCCGTCAGCTCCCCTCAGCGCCGCCCGGGTCACGACACCGCCACCCCCAACACCTTCTCCCCCTCGGCGCTCCATTTTGGTGGTTGCTGCCTCCCACCTCTGGTCCTCTCGTCGCCGGCGAAGCTCCACCGATCCAGCTGTGCCCTGTTTTGAGGCAAGGAGAAGCCCTCCTGTTCCCTTCCTCCCTCTAGTAACTCTCTGTATGTGATAGAAGTAGCTGGCAGTAGATTCCTTGGATTAGGATAGTTAGTGAATAATGTAAGTAGTTAGCCAAGCCATTAGTTAATTTGTAGATGTTCAACTGATAGGTTATATTTTCATATAGTAACCTTCAGTGGATAGATCAAGTGATTAAACGGATAACTATATAGATAGCTAGTCATGGCTAGGAGTTTTGTTTTCACAGCATGACTGTCCATTTATTCACCCAGGTACATTAACCAATTTGAAGTCGGATATTTTGAAGAAAAATTAGCTAGCAGCACTTCAGTAGAGAAAGAATTCCTTTTGTAAGTCCTATGAACAGAGATGTGTCTTTGAAATGACAGTAGGCTGCACAAACCTGTTGAATGACTGATGGATCACTTAAAACTTGTTTAACAGATGGATAACTGAATTAGTTAGTTAACAACACGTCACTTTAGATTACTTTCCTTCGAATGGATTGCATTAACAGAGAAGGCAAACTGAGAATGTTAGAAGGTCAATTAGTTGTAGACATTCAACTAGCAGACTGCATTTTCAGATAATTGGATGACAGTCAATTGTCTTTGGCATTGAAATTGAAAGAACTAAGCCTAGCTATAAGCTGCATGTTCAGTATAATGGTCTCATTGGCACACATGTAATACTGATAACAGTGAGTGCTTAAAAGGTTGATCAGTGAGGGAACTTCATAGTTGTTAAGTGCAGGTCTTGTGTCTGCTCCCTTTAGTGACTCCCTGTGTTTATGTATGAGTGTATGTCAAATAAGTAATTAGTAAATAAATTGATAAAGAGAGTGTCATGGGCCGGAGTACTCCTAATCCTTTTTCCTAATTTTAGTAAAGATTAATAAAATGGCACTCCTAATCCATTTTTACTAAGTTTACTTCTTTTTCCTAATCTTTACTAAGATTTACCTAATTACCTAATTTTTCATTCCTTTCCTAATCCTTTTTCCTAATTTCTTTCTTAATCTCTCTCCTTTTTCCCCTAATCTCTTTTTTCTCTCCACCCTGTCCTTTCCAGCCGAAAGCATTTGGGCTCCTGGCTCATCTCTTCTTCTTCCTCATCCTTTCTTTTCCCCATTCTTCTCACTTCATGTTCCCTGCTCGGTCTCCAGCGTCCGGCCGCCGGCGCCCCTACGCCTCCGCCCACACCCTCGCTCTCGACCGTGCCCGTGAGCTCAGCTGCGCGCGCGCGCCTTCGGTTGCTGGCGCCGCCGCTTGCAGCCACGGCCTGCTCGACCCGTGCTCCTTCCTTGTGGCCTGCCCCACGCCCTTCGGCCTGGCTCCCTCATGCTGCCGCCACCACCTCAGCTCGCGTGCCTCAGCAGCTCTCCCCTGTGCCCGGGGCCGGCAGGGAGAGGCAGACGAGGTTGATGGCGGGCACGAGGTAGGCATTGACAGCTCGGAGGGAGGCGGCCTGGGAGGATCGGTCGGAGAGGTTTACGATGGGGGTGCGTAAGGGAGCCGACGAAGGCGTAGGCGCGTAGGAAGCCGGGGGCGACGGCGACGGCGAGGTGGCGCGGAGGCGCGGCGGCGGCGCCGCCATCGATCGAGTAGCCAGCGGCGAGGCAAGGGCGGCGACAAGGGACAGGCGATGGGCGAGGTGGCTGGCGGCGACGCGAGGCGAGGGCGACGCCACCATTGGACAGTCTGGACTGGAGTAGCCGGCGGCGTGGACTAGAGTGTGGAGTGCGGCTGAAGCCTGAAGCTCCCTGCCCTAAGGATTGACTCGGTAAGGTTAACTCCCTAAGTGGGCCGGCTGGGCAGTGGGCCAGACGCCAGTGGCCGTGTTGTAAATTCCGGATATCCGGATTAGACTTATCTGGATAATCCGTATTCGTATCCGTTTCGTCGGATATCATGTCTACCGTATTCGTTTCCCTAAAAACTATTTGTTTCGATCCGAGAACTATCCGAGAAAAATCCGATCCGGGACCATCCGTTTCTGTTTCCGTCCGAATCGGTCGGAAACTATCCGATCCGTTTTCATCCATAGATAAAAGTATATACATGTACAGCCTTGTATGTTAGATAATGATGGATAGACCATATCAATTAGGATCTTCATGACTCTGGAATAGAAGAAAGGATGTATATGAGATTGTAACCTAGTGATTAGTTAAAAGAGCAGTAGAGCCATAATTCATTTTAAATAGTAACTTGTGTAGGTTAAACAACAGTGGGAGGCCTTGTAGCTAAAGATCATCCTAATGCGAAAAGTTTAACTTAATGCATGTTAAACCACACAGGTAATAAAACTAACCAAGATTACCTCAAAAGTGAAACCCAAAACTGTAGAAACCCTGATCCAATAAGGCTAATATCTAGCCAATACATGGAAATCCCAGCTAAGGTGCATGGAATCTCCCTGATAAATATAAATAGATAAGATGAACTATTAAATGAGCCAGGTTCCATGTGTCAGTGAGACATATGTCTATCCTATGCGAACCCTGTACTTATGCATAAGTCTCACCTAACTCCCATGGAACTTCATCGATAAATTGAAAGTAATGACTAAAATAATTATGATAGCATATAAGAGAATTGATTTTGACTGTATGATCATTGTGGATATATATACATAGAATGCCTGGAGAGAGAGTGCTTGTGAGTGCTAGGTGGTCTGTTAAGAAAAATAATATCACCATCAACGATTCTCCTACTGATGGTTTGACTGACCTTGAGTGTAGCATGTCTTTTCGGTCCTCCAGTGATGGCATAGGTTATTTGGCCATCGCTGTAGGTTAAACACAGTACCTTATCAACCACCAACCAACATCATCTAAACCTTAGCTATCACCCATCGCTATGCGTTCTCACTAATCGAATGATCTGTGATCTGAGAGCAGATCTGTGGGTATTACCTAATCAGGTAATCTCCCCCATCTAGGTAATTAGTGAGGAATGTTTCTGCGAACATTCTCTCTATCCCCCTATTGGATTTATCTACCATTGTCTATAGTATTTCCTTCATCAACTCCATATGAGTATGTTTGGTCTCATCTGAAACACTCTAACATCCCAAATTTCCTGAGTTTTTGAAGATTTTCAAAATAAAAAGAACCATTTGCTTTTTCCTGATTTGTTAAAGCTTAAACTGAAATTTCATAAATCAAAACCATTTAAATTAAGTTAATCCAACTTCAATTAAAACCAAAAAGTTAGTTTATTTGAGTTCTCCTGGATTTTATTTGGATTTTAAGCCTTTATTGCATTTTCTGGATTTTAATTTGGCTTTTCCTTTTTGTTTGAAGCCAAAAACCTATTTTGTTTGCAAAAAATTAAAAACTAAAGTATAGCTAAAAGTATTTTTATTAAGTTCTACATAATAAAAGGATCTTCTGTGAATTTTCCTGGAATTTTTAGACTCAATTAACTATTTTCTAAAAGTGTTTTTGCTTTTTCGGGATTTCTTTAATCGGAAATCATTTAAAATCTCCCTAAGGCCTTTGGGCCGAAACCCTCCTTTGCCCGCTTCCTTTCTCCCACGCGGCCCACTTCCCCGGATGGCCCCGCGCGCGCCTCCCCTCCCCGCACCGTCCGATCGGAATCGGACGGCGCCGCCTCCGCCACGCCTCCCTCCACCCACGACTGTCCGATCTGGATCAGACGGCCGAAGCCCTTCGCCCCGTCGCCCTTCGTCCACCTCCGGACCCCCCTCTCTCCGCGGCCGGCGTGCGCAGCACGCCGCCGTGTTTTCCGCCGATCCCCGTCGCCCCGCGTCTTCTCGCTGCCTCCACGCTACCCCGCCGCGCCCGCTGCCGCCCCCATACCCCGTCCCATCGCCTTTTTCCCCTCGTCGCTTTGTCGCCGCCATGGTCGCCGACACCATCCTCTCATTCCTCCTCCTCCGGGGCCCCTCGTCCCCTATTTAAGCGAGACCCGGGACCGCCTCCCCCTCCTCTCCCGGTTCCCCCTCATCCCTCCTCCTCCCTCGCCCTCTTTCGCCCCCTTTTCGCTTTTCCTCGCCGCCGACCGAGCTCCGCCTACCCGCCGTTTGCGCCGCCACCTCTTCTCCTCCGCCGCCTCCGACCCCGCCGTCGGCATCGCCTCGCCGAGGGCCACCTGGGACGCGCATCCCCGACGCCGAAAGACCCCCGGAGCGTCGTCGCCGTGTTTCGCCTCCGCTTCTCCTTCTCGCCGCCGGCCATCTAGCGCCGCCGCGTCCTCGGGACCACGCGCACCAGCATCGCTGCGCTCTCCTCTTCCCGTACGTACTCTCGCCGTCGGCCGTCGCGCAGCCAAAAGCCGGCGAGCCATCGGGCCCCGAGCACCGCCGGCTCGGGTGCCGACGTGGCCGCCACCGACGTGGCCGCCACCTGGCGCCACGTACACGCCACCTCAGCGCCTGGAGCCCGCGTGGCTGCCACCTCCGCAGCCGCGTGTGCGCATGCGTGGGCACTGGCGTGGCCGAGCCACGTGGCGCCCGTGTCAGCGCCACCGAGGTGCCCCGTCACCCTCTTTGCCCACGTGACAGCCACGTGGCAGCTGGCGTGGCATTTCCTTTGATTTCCTGTTGAAAATTAATTCGGTCGGAAATTAAAATCCCCTCGCTGACGTCAGCTGGTGCAATAATGTGAATTTCCTTTGGAAAAATAATTCAGAAATTGAGATAAATCCAATTTTCTTCATTTTATGTGTTTTCCAACTTCAGAAGGCCATAACTTCTTCGTTCAAACTCTGAATCGAGTGATTCAAATTTCTAAATTCATCTAAAATCCCCCTGTTGCTGTTAGTACTAGTTTGGTATTTATTTGGAATTTATTTGGAGTTGTTTTATTTATTTTGCTCTTTCCGCACATGTAGAAACCGGCGTTTCGGAAGATTTCTCGGATCCGACGACCGAAGCACCTCAACTCTTCAACGAAGGAAAGTCATAGACCTTTGATCATATTGAACCCACTTTATAAAACTATATGGTTTGTTATAAACATGCATTGCTATTTTTGTTATAAATGGTTTCGGGAGTAGATAATTGCCCAATTGATGTATGCCTCCTTGACAAATTACTATTGACATGTATCCTTGAATGACATGAACCCTTGGACACCATAGGATGGTTTATGGTAGTTGGACATTGATAAATTACCAACAGGGGTACATTTTGCTTGCTTAGTCACGCTCTAAGTAGACGTGGGTCTCACGGCAACTTAAGTCACCAATGTTATTTTACCCCAGCGCATTTGGTTGCGGCTTGTGTAGTAGCGGCCAGTGTAGCTGATTAAAATGAAGTGTGGCCCTGTGTGAGGCCACGACATTTGTTGTCACCTTAACTAAAATTTATGTGCCAGGACTAGGGTGGTCCTTTGGCCGGGTTGAACCCAACAATGATAAACTTGCCTAACGAGCTATGGAACTATGGCAACGCCACTCCTGTTAAAAGATGTGTGTGAGGACTAGGGTGGTCCTTTGGCCGGTTGAACGAAAAATATTTTATGCTTGGGCGAGTGGGTGGTGGTAAGTGTGGGTGCCGTAACGCACATTGGGACGTGGATAGTCTCGCCTGAGCAACCAACTAAGGACTTAACCTTGAACCATTGATTTGGGTCACTTCGTGCAACCACAAGTCTAGACTGGGATGGACCTGGCCAACTAATTAGCAATGCTTTGAGTCGGTTCTGTTTGGGTTGATGAGCGGCGCAAGAGGGGGCCCGTAACGGCGAATCCTTAGCGAGCAGAACCGAGTCAAAACAGAACCTTGTAAAGGTCTTGTCACGTTCTCTAGACCGCTTACCCAAGGTAGTGAGCGGTGGCATAGATATATGCCGGACAAACTAGAGAATTCGTGTCTTGTGGGTAAAGCTGTACAACCTCTACAGAGTGTATAAAAACTATTCGAATAGCCGTGTCCCCGGTTACGGACATGCCCGGAGATTTCACGCAAGGGGTAGATGTTTTTCTTTAAAATGGCAGAATTGATGGTTTGTGTGGAATGGTTGGAAAGATCTCTAGTTGTTTCAAAGAACTGAATTACTTATGTATTAATCTTTTAAATCATGCTTTTAATCTATTTACTGTATTTACTATTAAATGTGGCTTTCTGCAAAAGTAAACGTAAAGCTATCCTTGTGTAACCTCACATGAATAATAATTGCATACATTTCTCTATGACTTGCCGAGTACATTCAACGTACTCACGGCTTGCGCCCTGTGTGTTAAATCCCCACAGAAGAACAAGGGAATTCAGAATATTATGAAGAGGAGAACCTCGAAGACTTGGCGAACTAGGTCGCGTCCTCCACTCGATTGCTTGTAGGCATGTCGTGTGGCCACCACGAGATATTTTGTTTCCGCTGCAAGTTACCCTTTTGGTGTTGAGCCCTGCGTGGTAACTCTGTAAGACTTGACCATAAGGTCCCTTTTGCTGCTAAGTAATAATAATTTGTTCGCTTCATCGTCATTTTGTTGTATGGTTGTGATTACACTGATGTTGTAACTGTCCGAGCTAGCTACTGATCTGGGACTAGTTCAGAATGCACAGAGGGTCCTGGGGTTGCATACCCGGGGTCCCGACAAACACTCCCTTCTTTCAAAATATCGCTAAGTATGTTTAGTTCTGTTTGAAGCATTTTCGTTCATTTGAATGTATTTGGATATTGGATTTCATTTGGTTATTTTCAGACGCTCTTGGATTTAGTCGTATTATGCATAATTAGACTCTGAAGCCATGAAGGAACAACAATTCTAACAAGACCAGGATTATCCTAATATTGGGCTTTGCAAGGCGATTATTAACATATTGAGCTTTATCAGAACATTGAGCAAGGTGAGTCAATACTTTGATCATTTTGCAACTAATTTTGTAATTATATTGTTTTAACTTATGAAATTGTATTGCTATGTTTTATACAACTATATTGGTCTAGCTCATAGTTAATGCCTTAATAATAAATGTGTATAAACTTTCAATCCTTGAATTTGGGCGTTATCCTTGTCACCCTAGAATTAATGGTTTACATACTAGTTATAAGTCTGTATCTAAGTATTATGCTTAGCCTTGTTTAGATACATTGTCATTCGTAGGGATGGCAATCGGGCGCGACGGGCACGGGTAGTGCTCGCCTATACCCATGCCTGCGACCTCGATTTCCTCTGCACCACCGCCCGTGGGTACCCATCGCCGCGGACATGCTCATCACACATAAACAATGCACACATCTAGTTCATCACAATTCACACATCAATAGTGCATCACACATTCAACAACTATTAAAGGTTAACACAATTCACACATCAAGTTCGACAAAACAACTAATCAAGTTCAACAAATAAAATAAAAATACAAATTGGCATAATTCCTCATACATAAACAAATTAATTTGCAACAAATAGATGAAAAATATGTCCATAAACCATACCTTCACGTGTCAGCGATTTGTTTCACACGCCAGCAATGAGAGTATTGAGACTGGAATTGTACTTTGCACCATGTAAATTTCCAGTCTGCGATTTGTTCTCAGTTTGAACTGACCACTAGTTGCAACAAGTGGTTCCAGTTCCCATGGTGAAACAAATTAGAGCATATACATATAAAAATGAGCATGCAATAGAATTAGGTAAGTCAATCGTGAGAATGAAAAGACTACATGATGTTAACAAGAACACTATATTGCAGGAATGTGCAGAAAGAGGAAACTATGATCCAGAAGGAAAATGAATAAGAGAGTCCGCTCACATCACTTCTCGTTGCAAGATAATTTGAGCATAAACCTCATCTGAATCAGTTTCAGCCTACATTCCATAGGAAAACCAGTGAACAAACTGCAGGATCTCAGCTAAATTCTAAACATTGCAGTGAAACTTGCATGTAGGGAGACTACAGGTCTACAGCAGATCATAAGAGGTAAAAACGCTTACCCTAAGTTCTACATTCATCGCTGGTCAAGGTGTTGATCTGTAGACGCTTCAAGCTATAGAACGTCTTTTTTTTTTGCTTACTTTGCATAGCCTGTGAACTTTAGTCTATTGATATGATTCATCCCAATATATTTTGCAAGAACACTTCAAAACAAAAATTAAGGTAAGTTTACTTACATCAGTCACTCTCAATCTCATTGTCTTCAAGGCGTCCTGGGCGAGACAGGTAATAAGAAGAAACACCGAGACCACCGGCCGAGACGGGAAGCGTGTAGTTCAATCCCTGCCAAAATCACATCCTCACAAAATGACTTCCCTCCATGCTAAAATGACTTCCCTCCCTGCCAAAATCACAAGAATCATTCCTTCATTCAAAATGTACTACACACAAGAATCATATCCTCACAAAATGACTTCCCTCCCTGCCAAAATCCAAATCAACATAGGGAAAACAAATACTAGTAGTCTACTACATTCATTCCTTCATTCAGCAACAAGGATGCACCCGACAGCAGGAGGGAGTCCAGTAGGAGGGGCGGCGCTTGGGGAGGAGGTGGGGATGCCTACCGAGTACCGACGGAGGTGGCGCTTGGGGGCGACGAAGACCGACGGAGTCCAGCCGGCGTTGAGGAAGAGGCGATCGGGCTGACCGGGCGCCTGGGCGGGAGGAGGAGGCCAAGCCGGGAGGAGGACGGGCCGACGGGGAGTTGGCGTGAGAGAGGAGGACAGGGCCGGTGGTTGACCGGGAGGAGGACGGGAGTAACGACTGGCCCAGAGGAGGTCAAAGGACGGGGGAGAGCCTGCCGGGAGGAGGATGGGGGAGGAGATCTGGATCGGGGGGCGTGTGAGGAAGAGCTAGGCTTCTGGCGGCTAGTAAGTGGGAGGTTGGAAGCTGAGTGTTAGGGTTTTAGACAGTGGGGTGGTCACACGGTCCCACCTGTCAGTATAGATTGCGGGTAATCGGGTGAAGCAGGCACGGGTGGAGCTTACCCATGCCCACACCCGTTTACCCGATGGGCAAGGAATTGTGCCCATTTCTATGCTTGTGGGTAAAGAAAGACTCCCATACCCGCCTCTATTAGGGTATTCGCCCGCGGGCACGCGGGTAATCGGGCACAATCGCCATCCCTAGTCATTTGGGCATTAAGTTGCCTGACATCATTCAAACGTTTGAACATAAAATTGGGCAGTCAAGGCTGGGAGCTTGGCTAGTATGTTGAACTGGAGGTTATTTTGAAAACAAAATAAAACCTGAAAAACATATTTAGACTTGGGTGGCTGGAAAGAGTGGCTGGTGCTGGGGGCACGAGAGGATGTTGGTATGTGGATGTACCGCCCGAGTCAATTAAGGACCGAATCTGGTAATGATCTCTCATGTAAAACAGTGCAACTGCAAGTTGGTAACACATACGACCTGGCTAACTAATTTGTTTCACCTCGGCGTGGCTTCGACGTTGGTGAATGCGGGTGGATAGACGGGGGAGAACGAAGCCGCAGTAACCACATGGCGCTAAAGGGAGACCTTCCGAGGACAGGTTGGTGAGACCAAAGCAGGTAATACCTAGCGGTGCGAAGTTGCAATGAGGTGGGACATTGTAAAGGCCTTATGATAATTAACATTAGCCACACACCTACGGAAGTGTGTCGGGGCAGTATAAATTGATTTATCTCTTGTGGGTAAAGTGTACAAACTGTGCAGAGTAAGAAAACTATCTAGATAGCCGTGTTGACGGCCAAGAGCGGTGCTGAGAATTTGCTTGATATAGCTTTTATTTTTATAAAACCATTTGTGTGTGTGGAATGAAAAGGGGTGGGTTGCACCCCAACAGTTGGAAATATTGGCCTGGGAACCTAGAGAGTGGTGAAAGCCTGGTTGGGGACTAGTGGTAAATATGGGATGACCTGAGCATTGAGTGGACGAACTCACTCGATGGTATAGAAGATGAAATCTCCGCTAATACTTTACAACAAAACTCATTTTATGAAAACCCGTGTTGGTTAAAATGTTAAGTCTCAGGTTTTACTACTCCAGCAAATGGCTTCGTGCAAAATAAAAGAACATTGAACCTCCCTTTGTTTAGCTTTGCATCTATAGTAATTGCATTGTGTATTGACTCGCGAGTACAGTTGTGTACTCATGCTCGCTATTTATATTCTTTTAGTCAGTAGCACATAAAAGAAGACTCTAGGGACAATTATGAGTGTTGATCAAGCTTGAAGATCAAAAAGGCCAAGAACTAGATTGCGAGCCCACAGTTGATTGCTGGTGGGTATATCGAGAGGATTCCACGTGTTATACTCGAATCGCTCACACGATTTCGAAAGTATTTGGCTCGCCCGACCATTCGCAAGTCGGTCAGACAAGATATTTACGCTTTGAATAATACTAGTTGAGTACTCGTGCGTTGCGACGAAAACACAAACTATATAATTATTTTGAAGCCATTTAGATAACACAAATGAAGGGAAAAAAACATCACTAAATAATATTGACTTGGAGTCATTTACATCCTGATGAAAATTTAACAAGCATTCCATCACCGAATGTAGTTCAAACCATGTAGAACAAAATGTTGCATTCATGAGTTAAGTTCTTGAAATAAGCAACGCTACAATGAAATTAAAAGATACTTTGCTTCAACACGATATTAAAACAATAACAAATGAAATAACATACCACTAAAAGTACTTAAAAATGGAACTTAAACTAACATAAGCAAGGAGCGCAAAATAAAGAAGTCCATCAACTCTAGAGATCATTTCTCGCTTTGCCTTCCTAGTCATTCAACCCTTGATAATGAGGATTAGCAATCGCGTTCATCTCATCTGGACGATGAAATTGATGTAGTCACGTACAGTAGCAGGGGCAATCATTAAGGATGCATGAAGGCATATAGATAAACAAAAAAAGTAGGGAAATTTTCATATATACCATTGCAAAGTGTCCTAGTCACAAATGTATCACTCCTTAGTTTTTTCTTAGAATTATGTCACTCCTCATTGTAATCCTTTGTACTGAGGAGTGACATATTTCTAAAGAAAAACTATATTTACAAATCATCCGTTAATGCTTGTTTACAGATTTTAAGTTTGACTAAAAGCATGACAAATGAGATAGTATGTATTTCAACACAGGTAATAGGCAGTTCTGTATAGTAACTAAACTTCATTCATTTCTCCATTTAAGTTCAAAGCAGGGTGGTGAAAACTACATAGGCGTTAAGAGCTGCCGAAGAAACCAAAAGAAACAAAGAAAGACCCGTGTTAGATTTGCCTGTCCTAATTTGTGGATCACAAGTTATTCCAAGTTTTCCCTAAAAAAAAGTTTGTTTCCAAGCCAGTTGTGCTCCTCCCTAAGGATGAAATCCTGAATCAAAATTGGGGAAAAAATCAATCCAGTGAGTAAAACTGGGATGGCAGGAATGAAGGATGAGGTGCACCGAAAAAGGCTTTCACCGTAAGTCCAATTTTGATCACAGAGCAGATGGTCCTCAGAGAGAAACTGAAACCGGGGAAACTTATCCATTATATTCCCAATGGGGCATTCCATCGAACAGATAACGTACATCTAACAAATGGATCACAGCAATAACTAAATCTGTTGTGAGATCATATAATTGAAACAATGCATTGTAACAAACAATTGAAAAGAGCTGGTTGTACTCAAAAATTGAAGGAAAAGAAAAACAGATTGGGATTTTTCTTGCGTTTAGTCTACAGGTAAGCATGCATACATGCAATTCACTCCTCAATTGCAAGTAGACGCACAATAGTCCACCCATGAGAACATATAGATGTGGTAGAGAGGACAGGGGAGAGAAGAATCCAATACCCATCGATCCGATGTTCTTCATCAGTCATGCACATTCCATCCATGGAAAACTGATTACCTTTGTAAAGGTTTCTCTGAAACTACCGAGCGCTTGGAATATAAAGCTCTGTTCTGGCCACTTAGCTCCCACATTGCCACATCACAATCTTCAAAAATGTCAACACAACTACAATAAATTCAAGAACAACATGGAATCAAATGGCATTTCATTTTTACAGTTTAGTCTTCTTGGGTTCACTTCTACATGCCGAGACAGAACAGAGCTGGAGGCTTCCATTGTCTAGGATGCAGGTCAGCTGGAGAGGTGGTATGTCGGGACCCCGGGTAATGCAACCCTGAGACCCTCTGTGCATTCTGAACTAGTTCCAGATCAGTAGCTAGCTCACATAGTTACAACATTGATGTAATCATAACCATACAACGAATTAAAGATGAAGCAGACAAATTAATATTACTTAGTAGCAAAAGAACCTTATGGTCAAGTCTTATAGAGTTTGCCACGCAGGGCTAAACATCACAGAGTAAACTTGCAGCAGAACCAAAATATCTCGTGGTGGCCACTCGACATGCCCACAGGCAATCAAGTCGAGGATGCGACCTAATTCGTATAGTCTTCAAAGTACTCCTCTTCAAAGAGTGCGGTGCATCCAGGTTCTTATGTGGAGACTGATTAACCAGAGGGCATAAAGCCGTGAGTACTTTGAATGTATTCAGCAAGTCGTAGGGAAATGTACGCAAATAGTATTCATGTAGGGCTTGACAAGGATAGCTTTATGGTTATTTTGCAGAAAGCAATATTGACAGTAAATACAATAAATAGATTGAAAGGTATAATTTAAAAGATTAATACATAAGTAATTCAATTCTTTTACAACAACTAGTGAACACCCCGTTTACTTCCCAACGATACCAACCAAACCATTCCAATAGTTTTTATGAAAATCTACCCCTCGTGTGAAATCATCAGGCATTGTCCATAACCGGGTACACGGCTATTCGAATAGTTTTACACTCTGCAGAGGTTGTACAGCTTTACCCATAAGACGCGACTTCTCTAATTTGTTTGGCATCCGTCGATACCACCGCTCACTACCTTAGGTAAGCAGTCTAGAGCACGTGACAAGGCCTTTACAAAGTTCTGTTTTGACTCGGTTCGGCTCGCTAAGAATTCGCCATTCTGGGCCCCTCTTGCGCCGCTCATCAACCCAAAACAGAATCAAATCAAAATATTGCTAATTAGTTGGCCAGGTCCACCCCATCCTGGACATGTGGTTGCATGGTATGGCCCAGATCAATGGCTTACGAAGTTAAGTCCTTAGTGGTTGCTCAGACGAGGCCTTCCGCATCCCACGTGACTAAGCATGACTAAGCATAATTCGATACCCAAGTTGGTTCTACAATACGTCCAACCAAAATAAACCCATCCTATGGTGTCTTAAGGATTTATGTCATGCAAGGATACATGTTGGTAGCAATTATTCAAGGAGGCATACAACAATTAGGCAATTAACTACGCCCAAAACCATTTAATATAAAACTAGCAATGCATGTTTATGTCAAACAATATAGTTTTATAAAGTGGGTACGACATGATCAAAGGTCTATGATTTGCCTTCGTTGAAAAGTTGAGGTGCTTCGGTTGTCGGGTCCGAGAAATCTTCCGAAACACCGGAATCTACACGTTCAAGCGAAGCCAAATAAATAAAACAACTCCAAATAAAAATCTAAATAAATACCAAATTAGCACTAACAGTTAGAGGAGGATTTTAGATGAATTTAGAAATTTGAATCACTCGAATCGGAGTTTGAATGAAGAAGTCGATCGGACACAGAGGAGCGAGGCGGCGCCACTGAAGTTACGCCTCGAATGTTTGAAATCCATGGTCGCTTGGTGAATAGTGGGGTTTTGGCCGCGGCGAGAAGAGGAAAAAGGATTTTCCTGATTTTTGGAATTATTTTTGTAAAGGGAAATGGATTTATTGCGCCAGCTGACGTCAGCCCTGGGTTTTTAATTCTGGCCGAATTATTTTTCAAAAGAAAAAAGGTGGGAAAAGCCACGAGGTCGATCGACGAGAAGCGAGGTGGCGCCACTGAAGTTTGGTCCAAGGCCTCTTTTGACTCACAAAACCTAACTCTCTCACAAGCTTGGTGGGCACATGGCGCGCTCTAGCGTAAATACCATCATACTTACCATGACCCGTCGAAATATGGTCGCCAAGTGAACAAACTCGGGGTTTTGGCCGGCGGCGAGGGCACCGAGGGCTAGAGGGGAACGAGGCAATCTCGATGCTCACGGTCTTGAGGATGCGGCGCCAAGGGATGGCCGGCGCGAGGATGAAAAGTGGAGGCGGCGACGGTTGAAGGTGGAGGTGGAGCTCTGGTGAGGCTCCGGTGAAGGGGAGGTGCGCACGAGGTAGCCCAATGGCAAGCGCTATGCGATGCCGGGAGGCGGTTGACTGCGCTAGAGGAGGCTTAGAGGCGGTGCAAATGGCGGCGGCGTTTTTGGTGGTCGACGGCGAAGGGCTCGATCGGGACGGAGGAGAGCAAGAGGGAGAGTGAGAAGGGTGAAAAGAAAGAGGAGGGTGAGGCGCTCTTGGTGCGTGCATTATAGGGCGCAGGAGGCTCGAGAGAGGAGGACGGGTCGGCGGGCTTCATCGATCGTGACTTCGACTTACGAGACAACGCCAATCTCGTGAGTCTTGAGCAGCGATCTGCGCGTCAGAAGTCAAGGTCGAGAAGTGCAGTCGTGTCCTTGATGGTGGTCACTTTCATCTCCCAAACACGCAGATCAAGTGCCGCAGCATGTCGCGGCGTTGTCCGAGTCGGGTATGTGAGACCGACCGCCGGAGGTTGCTCAAGATTTTGTGAAATCGCGAGCACTCGCCCGAGGACTCACCAACAAGCATCTCGAATTTGTTGTATTCGCTTGAGGCGATCTGTCGAACCGTCTTGATCCGGTGGTGCCCTCATGGTATGCGTCGAGGGTCACCCGGATGTCGTGGCGGACGGCGGAGTGAGATATACTGGTCAAATTCGCTACGACTCAAACCACGGATGATGATGTTCCTTGCCTTTGCATTCGCCTCAACATCACCACGTTCCGGCATTGATGTTCTCATCGGCGAGGAACAACGAATCGTACCTTGACCTTCCGCCGGATGGCATACCCACGGCCTAGATGTATGTCTCCATTCGGCTCTTCGAAAGGGTAATCGATGCCATCAACGGGTGGCTTGGTCAAGTACTTGTCCGTCGCCATGGCTCTTGAGACCGGTTAAGATCTATTGATTAGAGCTAACAGGCTCGATACCAATTGTAGGACCGAATAGGCGCTAGAGGGGTGAATAGGAGCTCGATCCCATTTTTCGTTTAAAATGGATTCAACACAAATTTCACTTCAATAGCTATGAGAACTATGAAGATCAATAATTAAGCACTGATGGAAGACTTGTATTGAATCTACTCCTAACCCCAAGCTCAACAAACAAAAACAGAAAGTCTTTCAAGAAATCGGGCAATAGGTACTACCTCAGTGTAACGTGGTACTACCTATTATAGGTACTACCGTGATGTAATCGAGAGGTACTACCATGGAGGTACTACATGAGCAAATGAGAGGTACTACCTATAATCGGTACTACCCATGATGTATTCAGAGGATGAAAAGTGGAGGCGGCGACGGTTGAAGGTGGAGGTGGAGCTCTGGTGAGGCTCCGGTGAAGGGGAGGTGCGCACGAGGTAGCCCTCGGCGTTGCGATGCCGGAGGCGGGGTTGACGGCGCTAGAGGAGGCTTAGAGGCGGTGCAAATGGCGGCGGCGTTCTTCGGTGGTCGACGGCGAAGGGCTCGAATCGGGGATGGAGGAGAGCAAGAGGGAGAGTGAGAAGGGGAAAAGAAAGAGGAGGGTGAGGCGCTCTTGGTGCGTGCATTTATAGGGCGCAGGGAGGCTCGAGAGAGGAGGACGGGGTCGGCGGGCTTCGCGGCGGCGGGGACCGACGCGGACGGGAGCAGGTGGCGATAGCGCGCATGGTGGAGGCGGGAGGTGACACGGTGGACAGGAGGACATGGAGGTGACAGCGATGGAGTGGAGTTGGCGCAAAACACGACGCAAATAGCGCGGACGTGCGCGTTGATGCACGAGGAAGACAACGGGCGAGGAAGACGATGAAGCTGACAGGTGGGGCCCACACATCAGCGAGAGAGAGAGAGAGAGAGATGCGCACGCTGAGCGGCTT
Organism: Ampelocalamus luodianensis; assembly: GCA_036346255.1. NCBI lineage: Eukaryota > Viridiplantae > Streptophyta > Magnoliopsida > Poales > Poaceae > Ampelocalamus > Ampelocalamus luodianensis. The sequence goes on along the minus strand of CM070634.1, from coordinate 20,613,299 downwards.
CGAATGCGAGCCATTCGATTTCAATCGGACGGTTCAAAATGAAAGAGATGTTCAGACCGCTGAATGTTTTAACGCGACCGGGCCGTTCGTTCACGATCGGACGGTGCACAATGATTGGGACGTTCGGACGTCCGAACGTTATAACTAGATCTGGCCGTCCATCCTAGATCAGACGGCCCACGAGAGGGGGAGGGCGCGGGCGCGTAGGAGGTTGGGCCATGGAACTGGGCCGGAGCTTAAGGCTTTCGGCCCAAAAGCCAAGGGGAATTAAATTGCATTTCTGATTAAAGAAATGCGAGAAACCAAAAAGGCTTTTTAGAAAATAGCTAATAAAGTCTAAAAATTCTAGAAAAATTCACCGAAGTCCCTTGAATTATTTAGAACTTCATAAAAATACTTTTAACTATACTTTAGCTTTTAATTTTGCAAACAAAATAGATTTTAATTTCAGACAAAAAGAAAAACCAATTCTAAAATCCAGAAAAAGCAAGAAAAAGACTTAAAATCCAAATAAAATCCAGATAACTCAAATAAACCAACTTTTTAATTGAAGTTTGTTTAATTCTATTTAAATGGTTTTTTTTCTAAATTTTAGGTTAAGCTTTTGCAACTTAATAAAATCAAATGGTTATTTTTTAATTTTGAACATTTTCAAAAATTTAGGAAAATTGGGATGTTACATGGTACATCCACCCACAAAAACTTCGTTCGTTGCACACCACCAACTACGATAGCGCCTCGACAAACTATATGTTCCAAGATATGATCTAAGAATTCCAAGATGGTATGATCAAACGATAAAATTACCTTTTAAAGTGTTGTCCCTTGATGCACAGCCAACACCACCACTCCAGTCACTTGATGGTATGATCCGTAGGCAACACTACAATGAAATACCTGAAATTTTGGGAGGACAATGTAGCGATCAATACCAAGAGATAATTGTAATGGCAAAAAAAAAATGAAAACTCTGCCATCTTGCAGGAAAAAAAATACTAATTACAATGCTCTATGGAGAAATTGGTGCTTCTGAATATGAAAATAGCACATAAGCCAAATGAACAGAAAACCGATCTGTTTTTTATGACACTAACATAAGAATTTTATAGAATTTTAGAATTTTTCATACTTGCTCATCTGGACTCTCAAGGAATCTAAATTTCGGAATATGCATTTTAGAATTTATCATACCTCGTCATCTTGACTCTAAGGAATCTAAACTCAGAATGTGCAATCAGGCAAATCGATTGCAGAACCAAGCCCAAAAATATTAGGGAATGGTCTCAAGAACCCAAAAGTTTACGTCATTGAAATAAATTGCTTAACAATTCTCCAGGTGTAAGTTCACTTAAGAAATATTGCATAGGACATCACCAAAAATTGAAACTGATGTAGAACAGACAATGGAAATCTGAGTGAAAACCAAAACAAACATAGCAGCTCAGCTCATTTTTACTGGAAGCGAGTGAATTGCACATAACTGCTAGAAATGACTACAATGTTACAACTGATGTTTCAGAGGTGGTAAATAGGCCCACCGGATCACTAATGATCTGGAACAACATGCAAACAGTATTAGACTCATACATAGCGTGTTGGTTTCCAGAGACTGATGTGCCCAAAATTCTGATAAATGTGCAAATTCAAGAACATGGAAACTACATGGAGGTGAACAAAATGACGTCTAAGAATTCCAAGATGGTATGATTAGAACGATAAAATTACCTTTTAAAGTGTTGTCCCTTGATGCACAGTCAACACCACCACTCCAATCACTTGATGGTATGATCCGTAGGCAACACTACAATGAAATACCTGAAATTTTGGGAGGACAATGCAGCGATCAATACCAAGAGATAATTGTAATGGCAAAAAAAAATGCAAACTCTGCCATCTTGCAGGAAAAAAAATACTAATTACGATGCTCTATGGAGAAATTAGTACTTCTGAATATGAAAATAGCAAAGAAGCCAAATGAACAGAAAACTTATCTGTTTTTTATGACACTCACATAAGAATTTTCTAGAATTTTTCATACTTGCTCATATGGACTCTCAAGGACTCTAAATTTCAGAATATGCATTTTAGAATTTATCATACGTCGTCATCTTGACTCTTAAGGAATCTATACTCAGAATGTGCAATCAGGCAAATAGATTGCAAAACCAAGGCCAAGAATATTAGGGAATGGTCTCAAGAACCCAAAAGTTTACGTCATTGAAATAAATGGCCTAACAATTCTCCAGGTGTAAGTTCACTTAAGAAATAGTGCATAGGACATCACCAAAAACTGAAACTGATGTAGAACAGGCAAGGGAAATATAAGTGAAAATCAAAAACAAACATAGCAGCTCAGCTCATTTTTACTGGAAGCGAGTGAATTGCACATAACTGGTAGAAATGACTACAATGTTACAACTGATGTTTCAGAGGCAGTAAACAGGCCCACCAGATCACTAATCATCTGGAACAACATGTAGTATTAGACTCATACAGAGCATGTTAGTTTCCAGAGACTGGTGTGCTCAAAATTTTGATAAATGTGCAAATTCGAGAACATGGAAACTACATGGAGGTGAACAACATGCCATCTAAGAATTCCAAGATATGATCAGAATGATGAAATTACCTTTTAAAATGTTGTCCCTTGATGCACAGCCAACACCACCACTCTAGTCAGTAGTCACTTTATTGTATGATCCGTAGGCAGTACTATAATGAAATACCTAAAATTTTGCGAGGACAATGCAGCGATCAATACCAAGAGATAATTGTAATGGCAAAGAAATGCAAACTCTGCCATCTTGCATTAAAAAATACTAATTACGATGCTCTATGGAGAAATTGGTGCTTCTGAATATGAAAATAGCACAGAAGCTAAATGAACATATAACCTATCTGTTTTTTATGACACTGACATAAGACTGAGAGAACGAATAGAAGGTATGCTCTCATATGACATTGACATAAGACTGAGAGAACGAATAGAAGGTATGCTCTCATCAACTTTCTACGATTGCGATTACAAAATATGACAATTAGTTATCCATACTTTCCATAAAATTTCATTAGTCGCAGATACAATGATGAAAGGTGACAATCAGTTGATACCTCATATACATATCACATTTAGTCAGTACATTTGAAGCATCTTACATATGCATATGCAGTCATAATAACAGCTTTAGTCACCCTCGTGTTGTTGACAGCAAGACATTCATTGATAAAACTAAAACAATTCACAAGTTAATCTGTAGCAAGCAACTAAGTTAAAAGAAAACAACAGTGAAAGCAAAAATTGCAATTAATGAATCATCTATGCAAAGAACAGTGAAGTATTTAAAGGAGATTAAAAAGGGAGCTAGAACATTGAGGATATTTTTCCTCCATCCATTACATGCAAATGCATGAGCTAATGTACTTTGCATGAGGTAACTTGAAAAGGCAGGGAATTAAAAAACGTAATATCGCCACATATGAATAATTTTATTTCCTTTTTCAGTAAATAAATTAATTTAATTGACACTAATGTTGCATATCTAAGACACATTTTATGTCACAGAATATCGCCACGTATGTAAAGCTGCTCTACTCTTGTCATTTGTAGTTTTTTTCTGTCATTGATACGTCAGCGCCACATCACCCAAAACCACTCCTGTTTGGGTTGAGAAGGTAAAATGAACGGTTTTGATAGTTAAAGGTGTAGGATGTCCAGTTTTAGAGTTGGAGGTTGATTTCTAGACTTTTCAAAAAGTTTAGGGTTGTAAAATAGACTTTTTCCTATTAATTAAGATTGTGTTAAAGGCCGATTCAGGGATGTTGCCCAAAACAATTTTTTTAGGTAATCCCATTAGCTTTCTGGATTGATAAAAAAACACCCTTTTTGGATATGTAGAACAAAAGTTATGTACGTTTCCATGTTACTGTCCAGAACGTACATCAGATCCTAACGATAGTTTTGAGTTGTGGGCTAAAATTTGTTAAAGACATAATCTGAGGATCGGTTCAACTAGACTATTGAAGTTCATATTCTTAGCTTTTCAAATTGACAGAGAAATCAATATTTGGTTCAGCAAATTAAAAGTTATAGCATTTCTTGTGCTACTGTCCTTTCTGTCTGTTAGATTGTAACTTTAGATTTTCATCTGATGATTAAACTTAGAAATTGGTCAAATTAGAGATTCTCGCCAACTAAGTTATTGTAGATGGTTTCGTTATCTTTCCAGAGAGTCTGAGATCACACCTTTTCGAGTTTCAGAGCGAAAGTTATGAAGTTTTTAATACTGTTGTCCAGTATAGCCTTCTGTTAGCATGTTGACTAGCTAGAGTAGATAAGTGTTTAATCTTGGGTTATGGGAAGACGATGTAGAGCGCTGCAAGTAATGTCTTGTTATGCATATTTGATTGATGTTTAGTATCATTCATGGTTACTAGGTGGTGGCGAACCCCGGTGCTAGAGCGTTCCGCCATTTGTCTTTCGTCTCACGGTTGATGCAAGCGCAAGTAGTAATGATAAATTGTTGTATTTCATACTCGTTGATTGCCATGGTATAATTATGAGGATTTATGTTTGATAATGTTGTTGAGCATTACCTTTTCATGATGAGTTGATATTGTGATTTCAATTTGCATCATGACATACATTTCTATATCTTGGTCTACATAGTAGCCAAGGATTTTTTTTTCCTTTGAGGTCCCCATCATGCAATGGATGGGCTTGGGTCCCCACACTTGTGGAGTGTGGGCATGAGGTCCCTGTGCCTAAAGGGCACATAATTTGAGTATGTATCGACGACACACTACTCGGCATTACCGGTAATTGCAAAGAAGTTGATGGAAGAGCATTCATGACATGTACCTTGCATTGTTGCATAAAAGATGGATTTGTGATTCAATGCAGTTGTGCGCAATGGGAATTGTAACACCCCAGCCCAACAAGAGCCTGGAATGCTACTAAAGAATCTTTAAACAAATCTAAACTAGAACAATTTAGCAAATTCTGGCAGAACCTCATTTGTATAGTTAACTATACGAAGGTTCCAACAGATAAAGAATATCATAAATAAATATTCCAGCATCCAATTTCATCACTAAGCATTAGAAATAGGCTAATCAGCTAGAACATATTCAGGGATATCCAAAATACAGTACTCATCATTATTACAAATAACTCAAGGCATGAGGCATAACCATAAACAATACTTAAGCAATTTGCCTATTTATTAAAGGACATTCTAAAATTTTAATCAAGTCTTAAGGGTGCGTGACAGTGTGTGAATCCAACTCAAGTCTACTCCCTCCCATTCATGCTGATCTCGCAACAGGTACCTAAAAACACAACAAAAGCAAGGGTGAGCCCCAAAGACTCAGCAAGTACCAATAATGAAACATTAATTCACAAATACAACATCATCGTCCATTACCAAAGCCTTACTCAAAAACATATCACATGTTTATGTAATGCAAATATGCAATGCACCTTTTTCTCTTTTACTCTTTTCGCATTTTACCAGTAATGTGAGGTATGCAACCGTCGCTGCATACTCATGCCTGTGCTTGCAAGCGCAGAGACCAATTGCCCAATACTCCGCAAGTAAAGGGGACCTCAAGCCCACACTCCACATGTGTGGGGACCATAAGCCCATCGTTTTCATGATGGGGACCTCTTCTCAATGCCCACATTCCACGAATGTGAGGACCTCAAGCCCATCATCTACATGACGGGGACCTCGAATATGCATACTTGGTCACCAAGTGATCAAGTCTTATGAATGCTCTTATTGTGCACATGAACAATTACAATTTTCTCAATAATCATGAACAACATCAACAACATACATGAATAACAATCATTCGTATCATAAGCATTCACCATCCTTAATCACTATCAATCAAGCACAGCTAATATGTATCAAAATACTAGCACTCACTGTCAAACAATTCATAATTACTCTATCAAACAGAGTACTTGCCTTAACCGCGTGAGAACGGAGGATGTGAAGAGGGTGTTGCCTCCGGGACCAACCCCCCACCTAAAATTCATTTAAAAGCATACTAAGATAACAGTAATGGACCAAATAAACTATATAACAAAACACAAACTCGCAATAGTTTGTAACGCGATCCTGTAAAACCCCAGCCCAACACTGAGCCTAGAATGCCACTAAACTACCTTTTCAACTAATATTCATTAGCACACTGTAAAGTTTCAGCAACCAAAGCATTAATACAGTCCATCAACGGGTCATAAAAGATCATGAATAAAGACTTGTCAAGCATGTATGAATAAGCGAGGGAAACATAGCAAGATAATAAGTCTAAAACAACACCAAACCAGTAAATCCAAAACATTCATCTAAGCTTATTCAATTTCTAACATGTTCTAACAGTAGTCTAGTGATAATAAATCAAATGGTTCTCATGGTAAATAATAATGTGTCTGAAGTATGAAACTATTCTATGTGCTCTAGTCCCTCTCAATCGTGGTGCTCTCAACGATCACCTAAAAAAACAAAGAAGCAAGGGTGAGTCCACGACTCAGCAAATACATCAATATATGACGAGCAATGATAACTCAACAGTATTCAATAACTTTATTGTCATCACATGTCCTTCTATTAATATTCTCATGACATTCTCTTCTCTTTGTTTTCACACACATTCATCTCATATCTCAATGCAACTCTACTCTACATGTCCACATGCACTTCTTTCACGTATACTGGTATAGCACGAGTGAACGCTCGCGACAACGTTCACTCTCAAGCCCGCTCCTCAAGGATCGGGGACCTCCTCCACTCCCGTGGAGTTGTGATCAATCGTGATCACCTGCTCATATGCAAAGATGCTTATGAATGCAAAAAAACATAATTTCATCATATTCAATAGTATCCAACTTTTCTCATATCTAGCATCATGACATATTCATAACCATTCCATTACTTGCAGTTAAACAAAAATAAAAGCACAACAATAATGGTAATGAAGATAAAGAAATACAGTGATCAATCTTTGATCGATGTCTACCATGCACTTGCCTTTACTAGTTGCGATGCACTGTTTGGCTAGAAGATGGCAACAAGCACGACGTTTCTCCTACAGTAAACACTCAAGTTTCAATACAAGATACAACATCACAAGAACAACAATTAATTGACATCACTCATATACGTCCCCCAAACCCGCAATGCTTCCCCGTAACTTTTGACTCACAAGTCCGAACATGGCAAACCACCCTATTCTGGAATCTACACAAAATTCCTCATATTTTCTTATATTACCATGACTTCTAATTAAATCATCTAACCCTTCGATTAGAAAATACTAAAATCCCTCTCTAATTAAATCTCTCTCTATTTACTATTTAAGGCAGCATGCACCCAAACAAAGCAAGGTTGCACTACTAATTAATTTCTAGTGCTAGTTGCTCTACTACCAGCCGCAAGCATACAAAGCACATGTGGCCAAATTAGTTAATTACTTATTAGCACTATCTATTTCATCTATCTTCTTTACTAATCCAGTTAAATAATCAAAGCAGTCTCAATTAAAATAATCATTATTAAATTAACCCCTCTCTCTAACAATTCCAATTAAATAATCAAAGGACCAACCAGACGTGCAGCACTAACAAATAATCATAGGAGTCCTAACTACCCCATTTAAAATAATCCTAGTAGTGCATACAGCCCCAATTAAATAACCATAGCATGCATCTCTCATTAAATATCTATAGTAGTCCATCATCTCCAATTAAACATCAAAGCAGCGCATACAACACTATGCAAGGCAAACAGCAGCAGCACAAAAGCCTAAATTAATTAAATTCTCATGCAGCCCTTACCTAACGTGAACAGCAGCGGCAGCACAAAAGCCAAAACTCCTCCACGCGGCTGCACTAGCGGCTGGACAACTCACGCATGCGCATGCAGAGGCGTTGGCATGAAGTAGTCAATGCGGTGGCACGGGTTGTTGGCCGGGCGATGCTCCCACGCGATGGCAAGGATCGAGTCGGCGGCCGCGTTCCACGCACACGCACAGACGACCGGGCGAACAGCGGACGAACGCGGCAGCAACCAGATTGGCTCGAATACGCGCACACCGTAGGCACGCGCTAGCCGAACAGCAGATCTTCACGTGAATACGGTGAGATGAGCTCTGGCGGCGCACGGGATAAAAAAAACTGCTGCTAGGGTTGGTTTTCTTTCTAGGTTTTAGATCCCCAAATCCCCACGATCCTTTTAAATGGCAGACTCAACTTCTCCCTAAAATCTCTTAAATAATCTATTTTTTTACATATCCATTTTCGTCTAATTACACATAGGCCTTTAAGGGTTAATTTCAGGGTATTACATTCTACCCCCCTTAAACAGAATTCGTCCCCAAATTCTACTCGTCATTCTGCACGAAAGAACCACCACAATTGAAATTAAACAACGAATCACATGTACCCAACATGAACAACTCCGGATATTGCTCGTGCATGCGAGACTCCAACTCCCAAGTCGCCTCTCTCTCGTTCTGATGCGTCCACAGCACCTTGACGTATACCAACGTCTTGTGTCTCAGCACTCGCTCCGACCTTTCTAGAATACGCACCGGACGCGACTCAATTGTGAGGTCTTGCTCAATAGTCAGCGGCTCCAACGAAATCTCATGTTCTGGATCTCTCAAAAACTTTCTCAGCATCGAGACGTGGAACACATTATGAACCCCGCGCATGGACTCAGGAAGGTCCAAGCGGTAAGCCAACTTCCCAATTCTTGCAATAATCGGGAACGGTCCAACGTACCTTGGGTTAAGCTTTCCTTTGGTACCAAACCGGACAATGCCTTTGGTGGGGGACACTCTCAAGAGAACTTGATCACCCACCACAAACTCCAAGTCACGTCTCCTCACATCTGCATAGCTTTTCTGTCTGCTCTGAGCTGCTAGCAGATTCTGCCTCACTGTGGCCACGTGCTCAACGGTCTTCTGAATCCAGTCCAGACCTAAAATTGCCTTCTCACCCACTGCATCCCAAAAAAGTGGCGATCTGTACTTCCGCCCATACAGAACCTCGAATGGCGCGGCTCTAATACTGGAATGGTAACTATTATTATAAGCAAACTCTGCAAGTGGCAACTGATCCTCCCAACTACCCCTCCAAGACAGAACGCAAGACCGCAACATATCTTCTAAAGTCTGAATAGTGCACTCCGACTGCCCATCTGTTTGAGGGTGAAACGCCGTACTAAGACGAAGTTGTGTGCCCAAAGCACTCTGCAGACTCTCCCAGGACTTGGAGACAAACTTCGCATCCCTATCAGAAATGATGGTCTTTGGCACACCATGCAGTCTCACTATTTCATGCACATAAATAGGAGCTAGATCACTCGCTGAACTTGTCGTGCGAATAGGAATGAAGTGCGCAGACTTGCTGAAACGATCCACCACTACCCAAACCGCATCTTTCCCTCGCGGTGAACGAGGTAATGCTCCCACGCGATGGCAAGGATCGAGTCGGCGGCCGCATTCCACGCACACGCACAGACGGCTGGGCGAACAACGGACGAACGCGGCAGCAACCAGATTGGTTGGAATACGCGCACACCGTAGGCACGCACTAGCCGAACAGCAGATCTCCACGTGAATCCGGTGAGATGAGCTCTGGCGGCGCATGGGATAAAAAAACTGCGGCTAGGGTTGGTTTTCTTTCTAGGTATTAGATCCCCAAATCCCCACGATCCTTTTAAATAGCAGACTCAACTTCTCCCTGAAATCTCTTAAATAATCTGTTTTTTTATGTATCCACTTTCGTCTAATTACACATAGGCCCTTAAGGGTTAATTTCAGGGTATTACAGATCCCAACTCCAATTCCTAAATGTTGATCTGTCCCCTCTGTGGTCAGTCTCGTTCTAAAATTCATATCTTTTAGTACAGGAGTCCAAATGAGGTGATCTTGGACTTCCTTGAAAGGTTATCAATTTCCCCAACTAAACCTAGTTGGTGGGCCTTCCTGATTCGGCCATCCAATACCCCTATCAAGCTAATTAACAGAACATCAATTTCACATCAGATTCTCTGGATAGTATACTAAAACTACCATAACTTTCAGTATGTTGTCCAAAATTCGAGTTCTTGAGCTTCCCTAAAAGCTACGACAATTATCTACAACTTTCATTATATTGAGCTCCTCTAATTTTCCCTTTAGCTGATCGTTCAAGTCAGATTTTTAAAACCTGTCAGAATACTAACAGATTTGCAGAACAGTCACACTAAAAAATTCATAACTTTTGAACCGTTCGTCCAAAAGACGTGATCTTATACTCTACGGAAAGATATCGACGTTGCCTACAACTTTCTAGGAGGTGTCCAGGACAGATTTTGCTCTTAAACTCATCAAAAACGTCGGACAACCCTGTGTACTCTAACAGATCTAATTACCGATGAAGCTAAATAATCAATTAATCGACTAATCGCAAGGGGATTGGATCTTACCCTTGACGAACCACTGAAGATCACGTACTGAGGCCGCGATCTCTCCCCTTCCCTCTCTTCTTATCACTCTCCTTCTTCTCCCTTCTTTGGCCGACAGCAATGGGAGAGCACCACCAAGAGGGAGGGGAACAGCAATGGAGTGCAAGGGGCGTCCACTGTAGCACAACACTGTAGCAGCGGCAGGGTACTGTGGCTACATGTGCTACAGTAGTGCTAGGGTTTCCCCTCTCCTTTTATTGGTGGCCGGCCCCTCATGGGCCTCCTAGGCCAAGGTCCGAGGCCCAGGTTGCCGAGGATTTGCATAAAACCCCCTTTTTCTTCTATTAAACTCTTTTCTATTTGGTCATTCTCTTAATTCAACTAACTCTCTCCAGATAAACATTCGAATACTTTTGGGATATTATAGGAATTGAGTATCCTCATCGGCTGATTATGATGCTATGTTATTTACTAAGTCATGGACTCACTCTTACTGTGTTGTGCTTTATAGGTAGTTTTCGAGGCAGCGACATGCATGAAAAGGGGTAGACATGGTGCATGTCACATATACACAAACCACAACGAATAAACTAGTCCAATTATCTACAATTCATATTTTTAATAATTACTTTAGATTCAGACTGTGACCACCCTTCGTTTGATATTTTGGACAAAGAAAGTTTTTTGTTGCAAGTTTCTTAACATGTGGAAGCTTTGGCTTTATGTATTTCTTTTGAGATTACTTCAAGTGTTGAAATTTAATGCCTCTTTTCTAAAAAAAAAAAAAGTTAGCATCCTTTTGTGGCGTCTTACTACGTTTAACGAGAAGTAGTAAACATAGAAGTTCATTGTTAAGATATGAGTTAACAAGTCGGATCTGTACCGTGGTGCATGATTAGTCTTAACCCAGATCCTTGGGGTTGAAGTTGATAAACTTGATGTCGTCATAGAGTAGTTACCTGATGAGTGGTGACTAAGAGAATATTTGTACATAAATGGAGTCAGAAGAGTATTTACAAGTATGGAACATTAAAGAGCTAGTTTGATCACTATGGGTGATAATTTTGGTAAGCTTTTTGGGTAGATTGGATTTGCAGATTTCAACGTGTTAGTCTAACCCTTTGAGATGGCTAAGTCCAGAAAGTGTTAAATTATTGTCATAATGGCTATTAATCTTGGAGTTATCTTTTATGGATATGTACTGATCATATGTAAATACTAGGTGCAACTATTATATATTGAAGTATGGTGTTGAGTATCCCTAAGAGGTGAACTGATGGGATGTGATTGGGATTTATGTTTACATGATGGTGGAGTGGTAGGGTAATAGTATGTTTTGATGAGGAGGTTGAACATTAAAATTGTTTAGTTTGCTAAACCTGTAGGATTACTTGATCTCAATGGATTAATTTAACTGTGAAAGAAAGGAGAGATAAGGATGTATTTGACTGTTATCTTAGGGGATAGTAATCTACAAGTTTTCTTTATTTGGCTGCTTGATGATCTTATATTTGCTAGTGGGAATGCAAATAGAGAAAGAACCATAAATTCTTCCATGACTGAATAATCGTTAAATGTCTATGATGACCGCTAGATTGGAATTGGTGTACACTAAATTGATGTTGAGCATGGCTAATAGGTTAATGATTGGAATTTAAGGGTGATCTATATATGTGTGTTTTACGAGGATGACTTGGGCAGCACGCCCTTGTTAAAAGATGGTTTACTTCGATAGTGTGGATCATGCATTACATATTCTCTTGACTAAGTTGAGTATTGCAACCTACTAGAAAAAAAAAATATGAAACAATTTATTGTGTTTCTCTTGGAAAGATTGATGATGGGATAGTGAGGTATGTTAGTTCATGCCAGGAGAGTATTATATGATGTTAGAAAGATTAACAGTATATGGTTGTGAGAGTGATGTTGATTCCTTTGAGAGGAGAATAATTTGATTGTTTTGTTTGTGTTATCCCGTAAATGAAAATGTTTCGAGTTTTGCGGTTATGATCATTTGGGTTTTATGATTTATGTGGTAGTTGAAACTGTTTCGAGCAAAATGACGTGTTGAAAGATTTTATTGATTCTTAAGTGGTTCTTGTAGTTTGGTCTTAAGAACTTATTTTGTTCGAGATGGCAAAGTGTTGTTATAGTCAAAGGATTATGTTCAGTGTTGAAGGAAAGAGTGTAGTACGAGTATTTGAGGATTGGAGTCAAGTTTTGTAACCTGCGATTTAATTGAAACGTGCTTAAACTTTCTGTTTTTTCCGCACAAGAGTTGTCGAGTTTCAATAGCAATGTCATATTCTTATTGGTTGATATTTGCTATTCCCTTTATGAGGGGTGTGTGCCCTCAACTATGATCTCATCTTTCGTTTTCTAATATCATCACTATTGGATTATTTGTTTTGGTATTGTGCTCACTGTGAGGAGCAGTGTTTCCCTGTGAGTCAAAACTTGTCTTTGTTCGTCTCTTCCTTTTGAGAAAGTATCAACAAATTTGAGTTACAAGTATTATAAAGCGTTAATTGGCAACTATTTGGTGGTGGTCAAGTAATTGTAGTGATGAGATTTTGGTACCAAGCTATTGGAGGAGTAGTAGAAGATGGATTAGTTTTGATCTATAACTCTTGGAGAAAATTTGATTCAAATGGAATGATTATCGCTGAAGTAAAACTGATTGGTGTTACGATCAAGTAGAACCTATGGTAAAGTGTAATCCTAGAACCTTAGTTTATGTTGAAATGTTGAGATCATCGAAAATATAGAAATCTTGATCAAGTTATAGTGTCGCGATTGGGTTGTTATTATGAGGTTGTGTATGTGATTCATGATGATGTGAATTAATGAGACTAGGATTACAAAGTAATTTAATCGTTGTGGCAATTAATGGGATACTGGGAAGGGTTGAGTTGATGTCAAGAATGACTTGGTCTTATTGAGTAACCCTCTGAGAATTATAATCTTTGTAGAGGTGATCTGGTCAGGAAAATATTTCCATGATGATGTCAATGAGCGAGTATGTTGGAATTGTGGGAATTTTAGGGATTTAATCTAAGGATTTCCCTATCTGTTATACGAAAAGTTCATTGTAGGGGTTTTGAATGTTAAATTTGGACTTTGCATTTTCTATGCTAGATCTTTGGTCGCCCAATGATTTTGTAGAGGAAACATAATAAGGGTGTCGACGATCAAGACGTCGATCTTACAAAAATAGAAAGGAGAAAGTGACGTGGGAAATCTCAAGGAATAATGGACTGCTCTTTTATTAATATGAACTGGAATTTACAAGGTATATCCTAAGGACTCTGCTTGCCCTCTTGCTAACTCAGAACTATTACACGAATCTATCGCTTGTGCTTTTGTCTTCCTTCTTCTGTTGCTTCTATCCTTGATCCGTCCAGGTTCCATCTTTAAATAGCCCTCGAAGAGGTGGCAGTTACTTCCGAGAAGGCACTGATGCGGCGCTATGCCTCGGTCGAGTCAAGTGACGGTTGATACAGAATCAACGCTCTCGCGGTTATATGTCTATGAAACATATAACCGCACGGAGGTTGTTCACTGGTGTGTCTTGGATAAGATACGTCGTATGGTATGGAATATGCACGTGTTCCATTCATCATACGGTAGAGAATATACCTTGGAATCAGTTCATACTTTCTACGAGCAGTTCTCCTGGTCGGAAGCTTCGTCCGACCAGAGTACCCATTAAGTAACCTCTGGAATCTCTACGACCAGTAAGGTCGTGCACCTCAGGGTTACGACCATGAAGACGTATGGTCTTTTATATATTAAAGATAATATATAGAGGTTTTAATCCTCGTCAGCTAGCCCCTGAACTTTAAATGAATAGGTCGTGTGAACACCTTTCTTCCGATGAAGTCGTATCGGGATGACGCTTATTCAATACAAGGGCATTTGAAGCGGTTTGCATTCACTTTAAAGTTGAGAACTTTGCCTTGGGAATTGAAGAGTTTCTGTGTCCGTTGGACTTTTTTTGGGTAACTCCTTATTACAGTTAGAAATTCTGAAGCTTATAAAACCCCTTTGGAGACTTTGGGTTTTTTCACTTCCTTCTTTCCTTCTTCATCTTCGAGTGAAAACTTCTTCCGACCTCCTTTGCTTTCCATACCCAAAAAGAACCTAACCATGTCGGATCAAATCACCAACTGGTCGGTTTCCGACCTGAGTGAGAAGAAGTTGGAGAATCTGAAGAAGATCGGGATGCTCCCCAGCAAGGATGTGATTTCTTGGAGATCCGCAACTAGAGAACATTCCCCGAGTAGCGAAGATGGAGAAATTCATGTTTTTCTTGCATATATCGAATGCGGATTTAGACTACCGATTCACTCCTTCCTTCCCAAAGTTTTGGAGTATTATGGAGTCGAATTGGTGAATCTTGCTCCCAATGCTATCGCCAATCTCAGCATCTTTGTGTATCTCTGCGAAGCGTACTTGGGGATTCCAGCAGATCTGGATCTATTCAGGTACTACTACAGGATGACAAAGTCCGGGAAGACGATTGGGACGCCTGGAGAATGTACCTTGCGCCTCCATGATGGGAAAGCTGATGAGTACATTTTTATGTACTCGAAATCTTCGTGGTCGTCATGGAAGAAGAGTTGGTTTTATATGAAGATCACGAAGAAAGACAGCCTTTATTATTCTGGTAAGAAGGCGGACGAGAATCCAAGATGGCGCTCCTCTACGGAGAAAGAGGGAAACGTAGGAAAATGGGCTGAAGCAATCAAGCTTCTTAGTGTCAAAGGTTTAACATCTTGGCATGTGGTGAAAGATTTTTCCACGCGCCGGGTTAGCCCTTTGAAGGCCCGAGCACATAAGATGCTCTGGTACATTGGTCGTGATGATACGACCAGAGACTCCAAAGATGGTAAGCTATTTTAATGATTCCGACCAGTTTACCTATTTCAGTTGATTATTTCTTAACTCTTTCATTTTACCTTTACAGCTCTATCTACTGACGAGATTAGAAGCCGGATCAAGATGATTCATACGAGAGCTCGGCGACAAGGCTAGTTTTCTCGGATCTTAGCGGTCGTTTCACAAGAAAGGATTGAAAGACTTAAGGTAAAAACATCAACTACTGTCTTGTTATCGTACATATTATTTTTGATCGGTATACCATAAATCCTCTTTGATGTGTAGTCGGTTGGGTTGAGAATCAATGAGGTCACTGAAAGATGTGAGCCAATTGATGATCCGATCTCCCCTTCGACCACACAGGATGTCAGCCTTCCAGAGGTAGGTGACCGAACACAAATAATATTTTGGATAAATTATGTTTATCGCCTAACTATCTTTGATGATGAATTTAGGCGGTCGTCGCACCTTCCAAAGAAGGTCACCAGGACCCTCCGATTGCTCGCCGAGATCATCTGTTGTGGAGGTCGACGAATCTACACCTACTGACCCGGCAATCAGGGACCTCGACCAAATGGTCGCGGATATCGCTTCTGATTTCCGATCAGTGGATGTGCAAGACCTAGTCAACCCTACCGGTTTAGAACCGGTGAGATCAGTTGACATGAAGAGGAAGGCCAGCGCAACGAATTTTACTTCGATGCGCTACAAGGGTAAATTCAGAAAAACAACAAGGTATATATATTAAATGAAAAGGTCGTATTTATGCATACCTTGGATCTTCCTTACCTTCTCTTTGTTTCTTAGATCTTCTGGTGTTCCAGTCGTGTCCGACCAGAGCATCCCTCAGGAAAAGGTTCCTGAGGAAGAAGTGGTCGTGGAGATTCCTGATCAGGATACTCCTAAAGCCAAATCTACCGAGGATGAAGTAGTAAAAGAAGCCCCGAGCAGAGTTTCAAAGATCTCGCTCAGATCCTCTAGTAATCCTTACTCCTTCTCCGGAGGTAGTCATCCCCAGAGACCCTCAACAGGTTCCACCTCCTCCAGAAAATACTTCTCAGGTTAACAAATTCCCTTTTTCTCCCCGATTTATCGAGGATAAGGAACTTGATGAAGCCTAGGGAAAGATATCGGACCATCAAGTCGAGATTGGTCCGGATACAATCTTTTCCGAATATAACGATATAGCAATTCGGGTAAGTGTTCTACGACCATCTTTATAGTTCTTTCTTTTGAAGAGCTTATCAAAGAAAGGGATTTTTTGTATTTGTAGCACATGGTCGAAAATTATGTCGTGGTCTGAGGATGACCAAATAATAAAAATTTGGAGCAAAAACACTCCGATCTGAGAAGTAAGGACATTTCTCTTTTTTGACCTCCTAGGTTTCATTATCTTATTTCTCTTTATAACTTAATCTTCTCTTTCTATCATTTTTGACAGATTTAGAGAAAATTAAAGAAGAGATTGTGGCTAAAGAAGCCATAATAATAAAACTGAGGGAAGAAAATCAGAATAAAGACCGGTCGATCGAACATGTGATGACCAGGCAAAAGGAGGTTTTCGACTCTTGTGAGAAGAAAATCAAAGGTAACTGGTCGTAGATCTAACCAGTATTCCATAACTCCAATTATAAAAAGTACATTAATGATTATTTATCTACTCGTGTAGAAAAAACTGATGCACTTGAACAAGCGGAGAAAACCCTCGATTTTGAGCGTGGCCAAAAGGAAGCTTTTGTATTTGGCCTTGATGATAAGATCAAGGCTCTTAACAAAATGATCTTTGATATGGGATCAGGATCAAGCTTGCCTTCTTTAGGAGATCCAACAGAAAAGATGGACTACTTTGGTCAACTTTTGGAAGATCTCAAAGGTCTGCTCAAAACTATGAGGGAAAACCATACGCAGACAATGAAGGAAGCTATTGTAACTGGAGTTAGTGTTGCTTTAGCAAAACTAAAGGCTTCCGATCCCTCTGTTAATCTTAAAGTTGTGGAAGATGACTTCGACTGCTCTGAGAGTGAAGCAACAAAACTTCTCGAGGAAGTAAAACCTCTCGAAGAGAAAGTTGCAAGGGAAATGGAAGTCGGATCTCCATCTCATAGCGACCAGTCTGGAGGTCCCAATATGTAAACAGATGTAATATTAGACTATGTAAAATGAAAAACTTACCTTTTATCAAAGAAGATCCTGCTTTGTCAATGTTGTTAAATACTCATATATCTCCTAGCCCCCGACTGCTTATGTTAGTAGATGAACGTTACTAAAAGAAAGCAGTAGACCAGGAAATTGAGTAATAACGATGACCATGGTAAGAGTGCTGATAATGTCTATGACAACGATCTAGGAAATACTAGGAAATCATGTGGTCGGAACCAGCTGACGATTTCGACTAGTCTAGATCTTGTCCATTATCGAAGTACTATGAGATACCACTTGTAGTCGGAAGACATAACAAAGACCGGATTTTGCTCATAAGAAGATATGCATTAAGAATGTATGCAAGAAATGAAATGAAGAGAAAAGTATCGTTGTTTAGGAAATATTCGGATCTGGTCGTACCGAATCTTAAGAACTGAAGATGTGTAAAATATTTCGCGAAACGTGCTCACACTCAAATCCGACTGGTAGCGAGGATCGTAGGAAAAGGATCGTCACTAGGAAGCTCCTTCCAGTGGGCAGGACCACGTGCAGAGAGGAGAGACTTCGACTAGGAGGTTTTCTGTGTCCCGACCAGTAGCCAAACTTGAGTAGAATAGAATGTTGAAATAAAATAACAATCTTCAAATTCATGAAAGAAACGAAAACCAAGTAAATTGTCTGAGTTAGTACTCTTTATACTCGTATGATTCTTTAAGAAAAGAATGTCTGGTCGTGAGTGTGTATCATTGAAGCAATGATCACGGCTAAAACCAGTGTTATTGGTGACATTTAAGTCAGCAACCATGAGTAGTGGAGATCCTACAGAAGGATTATCGGAGAGAATGAGAGTCTTCTCCGACCAACTAGCAACGGGAATGGCATACGACCAGATGCAACGAATAATAAGGATAAACAACCATACTGATCGTTTTTAAGGAAAAGCATCTTTATTGAAAAAAGAATGTAATTGAAATACATGAAATTAAACATAGAACTTACGCAATTGATCAATATTCCAAGAATTAGACAAAACTTGCCCATCGGTCATAGCTAATCGTACCATCCTGGCCGGGTAACTTCGACCACAGTGTATGGACCTTCCCACTTAGGTGAAAGTTTGTTGCACCGCTTGGTTCGAATTTTCTAAGAACCAAATCACCTCATCGTTAGGTCGCGAGGTTGCACCTTACGATCGTAATCGACGCATGGCTTCTTTGGTAGATCGATCGTAGCAAAGCTTGGTTTCGTCGTTCTTCAAGGAAATTGATGTCGTCAAGTCGTCGCTCACACCGATCACTTTCGGAAAAGGAATCGGTTCGAGCGTAACCAATTTTAAGCTCGAGGAAGCATGGCTTCACTCGTAAACCATAAAGAATGGTGTTTCACCGGTCGCACGACTAGTCGTGGTACGAACGCCCATAATACGTAAGAAGTTCTTGAACCCAAACTCGATCGCTAAATTAATCGGTCGAATACTCGCCGCTTGATCCCTTGCATTATGTTACCATTGGCTCGCTCAATCGCTCCATTGCTCGTGGATGAGCAATGAAGTTAAATGTATCTTGATACCTAGTTCTTCGCTGCATTCTCGAAATTGCCGCTTGAAAACGGGCACCGTTATCGCGATTATACTATCGGGTACACCAAACCGTAATCACGCTTTTTGTTAGGAACTTCTTGGCGGCTTCAGTTGTAGTTTTTACAACCGCTCGGCCGATCCACTTAGTGAACGTGTCAATCATGACGAACAGAACTCAAAGCCCCGGTGCTCTTGGGAAAGGTCCCGAATGTCCAAATTCCCAGTTGCAAAAGGCCAAGAAAGAGGAATTGTTTGCAAAGCTTGAGACGGTGATGTACTTGTCGACTATGAAACCGACATTGTACGCGCCGTCACGAGCTCTTTTGCATCATGAAGGCGTTGGCGAAGAGTATCCTTGCCTAAAGGCTTTACCAACCAAAGTTCAGAGGAATGATGTGCTCCATGACTCCTCCATGAATTTCGCTAGCAACTTAATGCCATCCGATTGAGATATGCATCTCATCAACACTCCGTGAGATCCTCGCTTATACAAGGTACGCTCAATGAGAGTGTATGATTTGGCTTTTCGTGCAATACGATCAGCCTCTACATCATCTTCGGAATTAGGTCATGTCAAGATAATTGTAGATCGATGTCATCCAATCTCGCCGTGATCGTGATGGCGCCAACCATCATCGACCTGTGGAGCATCCATGTTCGCAGAATCGAGGTGTGCAACCTCCTTGCTAACATCTATGTCCTCGGAAGGCTCGACTACCGAGGGTGAATCGAGTTTTCGAGAAAACTCGGCGGGACGGATGTCCGTGTGGAAGCCATCCGCCAACCGGTGCGCGAAAGTTTTCTTTCTAGGAATGTGTTGGATCTGGAAACCGAAGAAATGCTTTTTGAGTTTCCGTACTTCCGCCTTTCACTAGCAATCTGCGAATCCCGAGCGAACGAGCTGCCCGAAGTCCGGCCAGTAAACCTTCATATTCTGCCACATTGTTAGTAGCAGAAAAGTTAAACTGAATGGCGTACTTTATTTGTTCGCTAGTAGGGAAATCAAGACGACCCACCCGAGCCATGCAACATCAAGGAACCATCGGCACATTGTCCACTCGTCGCGGTGCTCGCTCTCGCCCTTGGGTGGGTTCGGGTTTGTCCATTCGCAATGAATTTCGCTATTGCTCGGGACTTGATTGTCGTTCGTGGGACAAAATGGAGATCGAACGCCCAAGCTCAACCGCCCATTTTGATATTCGCCCCGATGACTCCTGTTTCCCAGACTTGACCAAGGGGATATCCAGAGGTACGACCACTTTGTGGGTCTGAAAATAATGCCTTAGTTTCCTTGAAGCCATAAGGAGACTATAGAGCAATTTTTGTACCTGCGGATACCTTTCTTTGGTCCATGTAAGACTTCACTTACGTAATATATTGGTCGTTGAACATTGTCTCGTTCTACGACCAAGACACCACTAACCGCTTGTGGCGTTGCAACCACGTAAATTAGTAATGTTTCTCCCAACCTTGGAGAAACTAAGATTGGGGGACTCGTAAGGTACCGTTTTAATTCTTCAAAGGCGCTGCTTGCTTCTTTAGTCCATTCGAAACTCCCATGTTTCCGGAGAAGCTTAAAGAAAGGTAGTCCTTTTTCGCCTAACCGTGCTATGAAACGACTTAACGCTGCCATACAACCGGTTAACTTCTGGACTTCCTTCTTGTGGTTGGATCACGATCGATCGATGGCGGCGATTTTCGTTGGATTTGCTTCAATGCCTCTAGCTGAAACTAGAAACCCAAGAAGCTTTCCCGACGAAACTCCGAACACACATTTCTCTGGATTTAACTTAAGGTTATGACGTCTTAAGTTATTGAAAGTCTCTTGTAGGTCTAGAATATGATCCCCAGCGTTGACGCTTTTAACGACCAGATCATCAACGTAGGCTTCAAGATTCCGACCCACCGAGGGCTAAAGGTCTTTGCATCAACCTTTGGAATGTTGCACCAAGATTCTTGAGACCAAATGACATTTTTACATAACAAAGTAAGTACCATATGGGGTGATAAAGGAAGTTTTCTTCATCTTGTTTACTCATATTGATCCGTGGTACCTCGAATAAGCATCAAAAACTTAACAACTCACACCCAGAAGTAGAGTCTACAAGTTGATCAATGCGAGGAAGGGGAAAGTCATCCTTCGGACAAGCTTTATTAAGATCTGTAAAGTCAATACACATTCGCCATTTCCCGTTGGCTTTTCTAACCATTACAGATTGGCGAGCCACTCGGTGGTCGACTCACGAATGGACCCAGCTTTGAGAAGCTTGTTGATCTCCGATCGATTACTTCTTTTCGATCAAAGTAAACGCCGTAGCTTCTGCTTGACCGGTTTTTTGTTAGGCTGTAGAGCTAGCCTATGCTCGATCACCTCCCTCGGGACTACGGGCATGTCGGACGCCTGCCATGCGAATACGTCCTGATTAGCTCGGAGGAAGGAGACGAGCGACTCTTCCTATTTAGGGTCGAGTCCTGTCCCGACCAGTATCTTGGCACCCTCTGGAGAAGCGCTTCCGTCGAGTTGTACCTCTTTCAACTGGTCGGAAGGTTTTGGTGTCATCTTCGGCCTTGAACTTTTGACCTGCATGTTAACGGTGTTAGTTCCCCTGATCGGAAGTTCATCGACCAGCTCTAAACACTTCCGATCGCATGCGTAGGCTATCTTCTGATCGCCTCGGACCGTGATTACACCTTTTGGTCCCGACATTTTCAAACTCTGATAACCGTAATGCGTGGCTATCAGGAACTTTGCTAAAGCCGGATGACCGAGAATTGCATTGTATGCAGCCTCGAAGTTCACCACATCGAATAAAACTTTTTCTGTTCGGAAGTTGTCGAGTTTTCCGAACGTAACTAGTAGGGACAAGTGCCCTATTGGTTTAGCAGTAGACCCAGGCACTATGCCGTGAAAGGCATATTTCACCGGTTTTACCTTGGATTTGGGAATCTGCATATCTTCTAAAGCACTTGCAAATAGAATATTCAAAGAACTACCCCCATCTATCAAAACCCGATTAACCTTGCAGTTATTAATAGTAGGCTCAACGACAATTGGAAACCTACCTGGTCGAGTTGAAGGAATAGGGCAGTCTTCTTTGCTGAAGGAGATTATTGTCTCCGACCACCTTGAAGGTTTAACGGCGATCGAAGGTTCGGTAAGGTTGACCTCTCGCTCCATGGCTTTCAGGTGACGTCTGGACTCGTACGAAGAAGACCCGCCGAAGATCACATCAACGGTGTGCTGAGGTTCTTGGTACTCCATCTCTTCGTCACCATCTTTGTCCTTCTTGGAGCTTGTTTCCCCGAGCTCTTGAATCGACGGGAGTGGTCATTTACCTGCATAATAATCTTCCACTTCTTTTGCCAAGCGCGACAATTGCGCAAATCGTGTCCCGCTGGCGATGAAGAGGACACCATTTTTGTTTTTCTTGTAACCATTAGTCGAGCTTTGGCCTTGCCACGACCAAGATAATTTTTCTTCCTTTTGTAGATTTTTCAGAACAATGTAACCTCTTTGTCGTTGGCTCTGCCATGTTTCTTTTTCTTGAGAGTCTTCTTTAGTTTCTTTTCCGTCCTATCTAAGCCAGGTTGGGGTATCTTATTCTTTCGATCAACAGCTTCGTTCCACTCGACCGCTTCACTGGCCGCAGCGTACTTGTCAGCCATGTCGAAGAGCTCGATGGTTGTTCGTGAAGGATGTATAGCTAAATCCTCTGTAAACCTTCGATTTCTTAATCCCACTTTGAAGGCTTGGATAACGGAAGATTCTGCGACCTCCGGTATTGAGTTACGGACTTGGCTAAATCTTTTAATATACTGCCGGAGAGTCTCGTTTGATTTTTGCCGTATCCTATGGAGATCGTCTTCCTTTCCGATGCGATCATACGCACTCGAAAATTTGCAATTAAAAGGTCGCAGAGTTGCTCCCAAGTATACACGGATCCGATCGTAAGGTTAAGCAACCAAGATCGGCCGATCCTTCTAATATCAGAGGAAGATAATTCGCCATTACATTTTCATCACCACCTGCAGCTCTGATAGCGGTGGTGTATATCTGGAGAAATTCCAAGGGATTTTGGGTCCCATTGAATTTATCCATATTGGTCGGTCGGAACCTATTTGGCCAACGCACAGCCTGGAGCCCTGCTGAGAAAGCTCGACAGCCTGTGATAGTTTCGTGGCGCCTTCTTTGAAAAGGCGCTGGATTGTAATCGGTTGGAGATCGATTTCTAGGAACGGATTGTCGATGCTCCAATGTCCCGATCCGGTCGTGGACGTTAGTA
The DNA here is from genome assembly GCA_036346255.1 of Ampelocalamus luodianensis. NCBI lineage: Eukaryota > Viridiplantae > Streptophyta > Magnoliopsida > Poales > Poaceae > Ampelocalamus > Ampelocalamus luodianensis. The sequence continues at coordinate 20,589,954 of CM070634.1, read as the reverse complement.
AAACGCCTTCGATCGCTTGCCAGATGATGCCGGAGATCACCAGGTCCAAGCGATGGTTCATCTCGACGAAGTGATGGCGAGGATTCTTGAAATAATCTCCTCCCCTCGTGGATCGGTTGGTCGGAATCGTCGAGGTGGTCGCAGTGTCAATTGATCCCCAACGCGACCATGTAGGCTTCTGCTTTGGGAAGAATGCTGTGATGAAGTCATGGTCTGACTTTGCGGGTGCCTTCGTTCCCGATAAGCTTCGCGGCGCCGCATTGTTCGTTGGATAATCTCCGATACTTGACTGCGAGTTGGGCAAAACCCGAGAGTCTCGCCAGGTAGGGTCAAGTATTTAAAATATCCCGACTCGCGCAGTTTTGTATAGTTACCGAAGGTCTCGAGGATTTCGCCGAAGAAGGTGTTTGATGGCTTACATCCTCCGACCTTCTGGTGGATCTTTCCCGGTCCCTCACATTGGTTTGGAAAGGATCAAGCGTATTAACTGGTGAACATCTACCAGTTCTGTCACCTCCGGCATTTGGTGCTTGATCACTCGTACCATCTCCATTAAGACGTGGTGGCGAGGCAATGTGTGGAGGGCCGTACACGGCATTGTGATCCGTATCTCCGATCGCATTGACCTCGTGCTTCCAGCAGCGGTCCTCTGATGAGCTTCCATCGTAATCAACGGAGAGCCTCTCAGAGCTTCTGTGAGAAGCTTCCACGACGGAGAGCAGTCGATGATCAGCACCTCCTGAGGTTTTTGGAAGGACCTCAGCCTGATCCGGTGAATCGCTGATCGAATGCTGAGCTTTATCATCCCCACTTGGTTTACGACCAATGGAGGTTTCATTGATACCGTCACTAAGTGTCGGTTGGCTCCTGGAATTACTAGAAGCCACTGGTGAGTACCTATCAACCATGATCGCATCAAAGGTATGTTGAACTTCGGGTTGCGGTGTTGAATTTTTGTCACCTTTCTTGCCGGTCCAAAGGGTCGGGTTTGCTGAGGATTTGGGGTGTTCTGAACTGGTCGGAAACACTTCCTCTAAGACCGCCACTGATCGTAGCGGTGTGTCTTCATCCATCCGGTCGTCTTCGCCGATTTCTGCCCTGGGCGAGCCGGCAGAGGAGGATGATGAAGAGATTCCGTTTTCCTCCATGGCGCGCATACATGCATCCATGTCGAGGTCGGCGTAGTCCTCCAAGTCGAACCAATTTTCTTCATCCCAACTTCCCGCCATAACCGCATCAGCGATCACAGACGGGGAATGGACAAAGATTTGATGAGCAGAGAAAATCTTCTGAGATTCCACGCCGCGATCCCCACGGACGGCGCCAGCTGTCGACGATCAAGACGTCGATCTTACGAAAATAGAAAGGAGAAAGTGACGTGGGAAATCTCAGGGAATAATGGGACTGCTCTTTTATTAATATGAACTGGAATTTACAAGGTATATCCTAAGGACTCTGCTTGCCCTCTTGCTAACTCAGAACTATTACACGAATCTATCGCTTGTGCTTTTGTCTTCCTTCTTCTGTTGCTTCTATCCTTGATCCGTCCAGGTTCCATCTTTAAATAGCCCTCGAAGAGGTGGCAGTTACTTCCGGAGAAGGCGCCTGATGCGAAGCGTTGCGTCTGGTCGGAGTCAAGTGACGGTTGATACAGAATCAACCGTTCGGCGGTTATATGTCTATGAAACATATAACCGCACGGAGGTTGTTCACTGGTGTGTCTTGGATAAGATACGTCGTATGGTATGGAATATGCACGTGTTCCATTCATCATACGGTAGAGAATATACCTTGGAATCAGTTCATACTTTCTACGAGCAGTTCTCCTGGTCGGAAGCTTCGTCCGACCAGGGTACCCATTAAGTAACCTCTGGAATCTCTACGACCAGTAAGGTCGTGCACCTCAGGGTTACGACCATGAAGACGTATGGTCTTTTATATATTAAAGATAATATATAGAGGTTTTAATCCTCGTCAAAGGGCGGATTCCGAACGTGGGATGATTATTGATAGAACCCTTTTGTTGTAGTATATGAGTGTGTGTATTGAGAATTATGAGTTGTTTATTCTCAAAAGTTTGAGGTGATATGATTGCGTGAGATCTATTTTGAGGTGCATTGGGTGCCATCTATCAAATTAATATCGTCAGTAGAAGGAGTTGTCTAGAGTGTTTTGGTGGGATCGATAGAGCCTCTCTACAAAGGTGTGGATGGTGTATTTCGGTTTGAGCATCGTTTTGAGGGTGCCAATTTAAGAGATTTGAGCTCGTATGGTATGTGATGAATTCGAATTCCAAAGTTTGAGAGGAATTTTATTCCTAAAAGAAAAATTGAGAAAAAGAATGTTTCCTCGAGTAGCGAAACATTTTCTTGATTGATTCTCGTTTGAGCTATGTGTTTTTGACGGATGTTTTTTGTTGTAATTTGAGCCTGACTTTATGATGTCATGTGTGGTCCTTATCAGTTCAGAAAGATTAAAGGAAGTATTTGATTTGGGCATTTGAGCGGTTGCTCTTTCAGCTTATGTGGTGTTTATTTGTAAATTGTATACTTGAAAAGCGGAAGGGATTTCATGTTGATTCTTCGCTTCTGAATTTGACCCTTTTAGTGTGAAGTTGCCATTTCATGGTTGCATTGAGAATCCGTTATTTTCAATTGGATTCTGGTTATAAAAGAGTTATTTAAAGCGAGTTCTGTTGTGTGTTCCTGGTTGAAGGAAGTGATCCTTGTTAAGATGAATAAAATGATAGAAAAGTGGGACAAGAGTTCTATATGTGTTGTACATGTTTGTACTTTAGTACCAAAGGGGAAGTTGGCCCAAGGTACATTGATTTGTTTTCAACAGTTGCGGGGATTAGGAAGTGGGCGTATCGCTATGACCATCTTGGGTACATACGCGAGGTACGCAATGTCTGGTATGTTCTGGTGCTGAGTGAATACCTGAGCAGTCCGAAGCTTGGGATTTTGTTAAAACCGTTGGCCATCAAGTAGGACCTTATCTTTGAGTCATTTATGTTTTGAGAACCTGTAAAGGTCGAGACGAGTGTTGAGGTGTAAGCCATTGGTATCCATCATTTGTGATGTGGTTTCATAGGCCTGAGAGGAAAGCGACTTGGGAGCTAGAGTCTCGCATGCGTGAGCAATATCCGAATCTGTTCACGACAAGTACGTGTTATTTGTTGTTTCATTTAGTGGCAGTTGTTCTTTTGTTTATTTCTACGGTTAGAATTCAGGGTCAAATTCTGTTAAGGGGGGTAGAATATAATATCCCGAGTATTTGTTAGTAAATGTAATAAAGATTAGAGAGAACAACATAAATTAGACAACAAATAAACTAGTCCAATTATCTACAATTCATATTCTTGATAATTACTTTAGATTTAGACTGTGACAACCCTTCGTGGTGGATGTTCTATTTGTGTTCATGGATGTCCTATATATGCTCTTAAAGCCCGTTATTTGAGTTCATTTAATTCTATTTGATGGATTAAAATGATTGATTAGATAATTCTATCATCCTCGTAGTTTGCTGATCAATGATGCTTTAGGTGTATCTATTTGAAATTGGTTGCCTTAGTGTAACAAATGTTGGATTGTCTTAGAATAGTTTGATAAAGAGAAAGTGTCATGATTGATTTATATTCAATTGATAGATAATATTCTTATTATTGATTAATGGTAGATTGTGCTAGATCTTGATTATTATCATTGTGTCATTCATGAATAAATATTTGGTTGATTGTTTATTAACATATTAAAATTAATTAGTTCAGTAGAGTAGTTTGGTAACATTCTAGGCTCCATGTTGAGCTGAGGTGTTACAATATAGTAATATGAAAATGTTCGTACTGAAGCATAATAGTGGGTATAGATGAGACCGTAGGGTTGTAATTATATGTATGTAGTTATTTTCTTTGCACAACTGAGTGTACATTATTAGGAATACATATGAAATCTGTAGTACCTGTCTAGGCATAAACTGTGTATCTTGAGAAAATGAATATTAATCCAGTATTAGAAATGTATGTACAGCTCGTAAAAGAGGTAGCTTACAAGATGTTCGGATAAATTGGTACAGTTTGAAGATACATCTAAGTAGCGTATATTTTGTGTACAGGAATAAAAGGCAGGAAATCTAGTGTAGGTACACCAAGGGAAGTATTTTGTTTGAATATAGCACCTAGAAGAAAACCAGTAAAGACTATAAAGGCAGAAACGAGAACTCGAAATAACCGTGAGTCTAATACTGTCAAATACTTACATAGTTTTTTTGTCTGGATGTTTTGGAGAGCTTGGTTCAGCGGTGCAACGAGGGCTTCCTGTTTGATGTGTGTACCGAAAATATAGAAAGGTGTGTGTAAGTAATGCTGTGTATACAGTGTCGTAACATGTCGCGAGAGTTGGCCGGCTGGCTTTGCAGGCTGTATACGCTCTTGTGTAAGACATATTATCGTAAAGGAAAGATAAAACTAATTGATGCTGTACCGATGTACCTGTTGTGAAGCATCCGATGGTTCGAAGAGCTTTTTTTTCGAGTAGAGACAAGGGGTGTATGGGCGTCTCTCGACCTAGCATCATGGGGAATTAAAATTGTGTCATATAGGTCTATACACGTGCTAAACTGTAGGGCGTAATAATGACAGAAGAATGATAGGAACATACAACATGTGCTCTGCTCTGTCGGCAATAGCTAGGCGTTGTGAAGGGGGTGTATGTGCAGTTATCTATACACGTAATGAACAATTAATTGGCGCAAACCATAAGAATTATTTCTTTTATTGAATAAGTATGCAAACATAATATTGTGCAGCGTATGAAAACATGTATCTGTGTTACTACCATAGACATGTTCTAGTAAACATGTATCCTTATATAGGCTCGCGAGAAGGCATTTTTAAATTCAGTATCATCAAGCTTCCCTATCTGCAAATGGTGAGCATTCAAGACAATATTTCCTGAGAAAAAATAAAAGCGTATGCTACAGTATCTAAGATAACAATAGAGATTACATTACTCCAAAACCACATATTGAATAAAAATTGTACAGGTGTAATGAAAACCAGCTTTCCATGGAATGAAACTGGAAAGGCACCAAAAGGCTGAAGCGACAACAAAAACGGAGCAGCAGAAGAGAACATCAGACTCACTACTTCATATCATCATGGTTTGTATAGTCTGCAATTCCTATGGTACCTGCAGGAAACAGTGATGTAGGTCAACAATAGGTAGCAACAATATAGCATACAGGACTTCAAAAAAAGAACCATTGGTACCGAAAAAAACTTCCTCATTTAACCAAATTGATGAGAATAATGGTGTCACTACTACAATGATCAGTCTTATTGATACAAGGAGAATGACTCGATGATCAGTCTTCTCTTGCATTAAGATTCTTAATGTACTTTCTGGAATATACAAACAAGGCATAACAGTGCACACCGTGAGCCGCATGTGCTAGAGTATCAAACGTGACATGGATATCATTTTAAGATCTGCAATGTGATACGGAAAGAGATTTCACTGCTATTAAAAAAATCAGGTGATTTAGCAAGGCGTTAATAGCATCAGTTTATCTAATAATGTTGTCCGTTAATTTGAAAATTTTGCATATAGCCCATAGGTAAATTCTGATGAGCTCTGGTGAATACAATGAAAAGGGTAAAGCAAAGAACTGCACAGGGACGCAGATAACTCACGATTGCCCTCACGATACACTTCAGAGTAACATACATCACCAGCCTTTCCCATATGTCCTGATACAGCATTCATATAGTTACAACTTCATAGAGAAAAGGGGATATCGTAATAAGACAAAAGAACACAGAAAAGTGAATAAAATATATGTTCTTGCAGCAGACCATTATATCTTACCATGATGCAGAAGGGGGTAGTCCAGTAATCAACTAGGATGCATGGACACGGACAAGCGTGTCGGACACGGGATACGTTATTTTTTAAAAAATAGCGACACGGGACACAACTGTATATATAATAATAATAATATGTGCATATGTATTATTGAATGCTTTTCTACGTGTTTATCAAACAGAAAGTGTAAAATGTTAGGAATATGTATCTCAAAGATGATCCTCACTTCTGATCTTTTCAATTCTTCATAAAGCATAACTTCATAACTTCATATTAATACAAGAAATTCAGAATTCCACAACAGAGTCTTCGCATTCTGCTGCTTAGTACTTGAACCAGACCGTTCCATCTCCTAAGTCCTAATCAATAATCATGTTCAAGCAAAAGTAGTTACAATAGCACAAGCACTGACGATGTCATGCATGACAGACTCAATACTCAGCACAAGCACCAGCATCCAGCATGACATCAACAATAGCAGCGTATATTCGAGAGGAGAACAAACAACTCACCAACGGGAGATGGCCGAAGGGGGATCGGGGAGTGGCAGGGGGCGGTCAGAGCTGGCGACGGGAAGTAGGGGCGTCGACGACAGGGGGCGGCCGGAGCTGGCAACGAAGTAGGGAGAAGGTGTCGGGGCTGCAGGCAGTGTCGAAGGGACTCGGGAATCAGGGGCGACGTCGAAGGGGAGTCGATCCCGGGGAGCAGCAGGGGCGTTGGCGACAAGGGGCGACCGGAGCTAGCGACGAAGTAGGGAGAAGGCATCGGGGCTGCAGGCGGCAACGCGGCGTCGAAGGGAGCACTGAAGGGGCGGCGTCGGGAGGGAGAGGGTAGCCGCAGCCATCGGGCCGCCGCGCAGTCGCCACGGATCCGACGCTGTTGGCGTGCGCCGCCGTGGGGCGTCGAAGGGAGAAGTAGGGCGGCGTCGAAGGGAGCACGTAAGGGGCGGCGTTGGGAGGGAGAGGGTCGCCGGCGGCCGTCAATCACCGCCGGATCTGGGTGCTATCGGGGGCATCGAAGGGGAAGTGGCTGCAGCGGCGTCGAAGGGGAAGGGGGCTGCACGCTGTGCAGCTCGGGGGTTAGGTTAACCCGTATAGGAATGGGCTTGCTACTGTTTTGGGCCAAATTAAATGGGCCTAAGTGTCCGATACATGTCTTATATGTGTCCGATACGTATCCAATTTTAATTTTATTACTTTTTACGGCTGTAATTTCCGACACTGGAATATGTGTCGGTCTGGAATACGTGTCGGAGCCGTGTCCGTGTCCGACACGGACTCGACAACTTGCAGGCGTGTCGGTGCTTCCCAGGTAATCAGAACTGTCAAAAGGGTGAACAAACGATTTCAGTTTATAAAAAAGAAAATATAGCATTCAGTATCTGAATTTAAATTTTAAATTTTATGCCATACCACCATACTCTGGATGCCTACATACACCACCACGGCATCCTCCACCACCAGAGTTGTTAGAAAAGGAAGAAGAGTTACCTCTCCCGCTATGTCTGTTATGAATATTGTATGTATATGTATTCAGAGGCCCAATAGGCAATATATATAGGATACAAAAGGACACAAGTCTAAACCCTAATGCAATAGGAAATATCATAAATACCCTTATATCCTTAACACCTCCCCTCAAATGCAAGGCGTATGCAATAGCATTGCATTTGGAAATAGCATTGCATTTGGAAAGGGTTGACACTAAAATATAAAAAATCCAAAGTTCGGGTCTTGATAATATCGACGTAGCATGCAGCTCTTGAAAAATATGTCGATAAAAGATCTCCTCCCATCCAAGGTCCATTGACAGCCCATAAAGCACAATGTACAGGAGCAAAGTCGACCACGGCAACACGACGAAGAGGATGATGAAACCGACAAAAAGAGAAAAACTGTCAAATCGAATATGAATAGATAGAAGCATGACGGCGCAGATCGAAACCCAAGACAGCGATGGCGCAGTGCACAGGAAGCACAAGAGAGACGCAGTGCACAGGAAACGCAAGAGAGACGTAGTACACATGAGCGCAAGAGAGACGCGGTACACAAAAGCGTAATAAAAACGCAGTGCACAACAAGCGCAATAGAGACGCGGTACAGAAGAAGCGTGGCGCAATGCACAAGAAGCACAACGGAGACGCAATGCAGAAGAAGTACGGCGCAATGCACAAGAAGTACACTGGAGATGCAGTGCGGAAGAAGCACGACGGCCTTAAAAGCTTGGGGCGACGGATCTACAGCGACTCGAAGAAAAGAACAGCGGCTGCTGCCATGCAAAAGATAATTCTTATGCTTGTATGACTGACAAGAAAATTGTGGACTCGCATGGCTTAGACGAACTCAACGATAGAGTGGTACGGATTTGGATGGACGCAGCGGAAGAAACAACACAAAGCAAGAAAGACCTAAGGATAACTGGCAGCATTAGCAGCAGCAACAGACTCAATCTCCACCGATAGTAGCAGCACAGATGCAGGAGCAAAAGCCCAAAGAAGGAGCTGCCCAAGAGCCTGCCCCAAATTGGCTCAAATAGCAGCACACTTCAGATACAAGCATGGTCGAATCCAGCATCTGACAGCACATAGCAAGCACACCCCAATACCTCTGTTCCTGTGGTAGTCACACCCCAACACCTATGTTCCTTCCACCTTGATATGAAGACAGCACATAGCAAGCAGCGACACTATGTGCGAACCAAGAAACAGAGGAGCCAAGGAGTTGAGGAAGAATCGGCGGGGACAAGGGGCGGCACCATTCGGGCTCCGGCGGCTCCACCCCGGCGTCGGAGGCATACTCGACCTCCTCCCACTCGATTCATTGGCTGCGGTGGGGACCTCAAGCGGCAGATCCAACTCGTCGTCTTCCAATTGGAGGCAGTAACTTTGGATCCGTGCAACCTGACGAACCGATGGCGGCAACCATTGTCAAAACAACAACCTGCGACAAAAGAATTCGCCCAACCACACACTCGTGATCCTGTCTACCTAACCACTGCACAAACAAAACATAGAACTATTATGTAGTGACATATTCTTATTAGTAAGATTAAAATCATTTAAGAGCGAGTTCACCTGTTGGTTAATTAATTTAGTCCTTGCTCGTGTATTCGGTCCAATCGGGATGTCCTCATCACTAAGAGCATCTACAATAGTTTGTTTCTTAGTTTGTTACTAAGAGGAGAGAGAGTACTCAATCTAATAAAAAGAAACAAGTTTTCCAATGGATTGTTTCTTGAACTTATGTCTAGACTTTAATTGCTACAAGTGTGCATGATTCTTGATAATCAATAATGAAGTACAAATTTATTTTTTTCTCGAATACACAGGAGAACTGCGTATCATTGTATTAATAGTAGAGAAAGGAGTCATACATAGACCCAAACACACACACACACACACACACACACACTTACTTACCGAAACTAAATACCTAAGATCGAGATGAGAGACGACCAAAGACCTCCTAACCATCCTCCCGAGCCGTGCACAGGGGGAGTCCCTTAGCCCCACTAAAGACCATAAAAGGGCTTCCTCCCGAGCAAGGTTCAAGGTCAGAGATGGCCTAGGGTAGCTCCATTGAAGACACAATCATTTCGATGCTTCCAGATGGTCCAGCGCCTAGGATGATGAGGAGTTCAATCCTTTGCGCATCACCGCATCGCCAAGACCGCCTAATCCCACCAGCATCAAAGGAGGAATCGATCGTCTGGGGCAAGTGCCGCTGCACCGATGGTATGTAGGATGTCATACCGTAATTGTCTTGCAAACACACATCCGGTGAGGAGGTGCCTTTGGATGTTCTCTTCCTCCCGATCACATAGCGCACACCGGTCCGGTGAGGAAGACCTCGCCGAGCCAACTGTCTCACGTCCAACAATGATTGTGAGCAACCACCACATGAAGAAACGACACTTAGGGGCCCAAGATTTCCAGATGCGCTCATATGGGGCAAAACCGAGGCTCCCTCAAAAAGAGCATCATAGGCGGATTTAGTCAGATATTCTCCCGAGTCCAAAGCCTCCAAATATGCCTATCGTGATCCTCTCCGTAGAACCATACCTTCTAAAATAACCCATAATTCAAGATATTCCAAGAAAGCTTGCCTGATATTTCCCTCAATATCTTCTAGCCATTTCTCCTCATCAAGAGCACCATCACAAAGGCGTCGCTTGCTCTTCTTTTTGGTACTAGATCATACAGATTAGGTGCAAGATCCCGGATGCTCTTACCACCAACCATTTATCCTTCCAAAAAGGGTATTTGCTCCATCACCAATTTCAGTAATAATGGCCAGGGAGAGAAGGCATTCAACATCCTTGCTTACTTGAAGAGGCAGACTTGCCCAGGGTTTATCAGGTTCAGATTTCTTGAGCCATGGCCATCTTACTCTTAGAGCAATACCTTTATGACCTACATGTTTTAGCTCATTTATCATATCAATAAGAAAGTCGGACTGCACAAATGATCAGTTGGATATTTTGCTTTAAGACAATGGGATCCACAAAACGTGTTTTTAAGTAACAAGTAAATCTCCAATAGAGTATTTGGTTGTTTTTTGTGTCTTGGTATTAACAATTTGATAGTTTCTTCATCTAGAAACAAGCTCATATTCTCTCCTTACATCACATAAATACTGATATAGCAACCCTTAGTAACAGCTGACGTGGATTGTTATAAATGCTCTAAGACATCATTGCTTCCTAGTTTTCAAGATAAATAGAAGCTGGATAATGGAACTGGCGCCACCAACACTTGCAAAAGAGATCCTCCATCTTCCTCTCCCTGATATCGCTAGGGAGGTTCCCGACGTAAATTGTCTGGCTCCAGCGCCTACCCATCCTTACTTGCCACAACCTATTCAGGTGAAGTAACCAAAACAAAGCCACCAAAAACAACTAAAAAAGGATTTACATGAGACAATCGAAGTGTAATGATACACCAAATCACCAATAAATAAAGTTGGCCATTTCAGTGAATCGCAGGAAATGCATCAACCCCGCCCACCTCGTGAGACCGACGGTAAAGACACGTACATCTAGAAGAGGTGCAACCAAACGGAAAAGAGAGGAGCACATCCGGAGAACTGGAACGAACGATGCATGTGAAAGCAACGAAAGCCGCAATCCACGGATTGAGCAGAGACCGACGAAGAGAAGTATCCCTCAGCCGAAAGAAGCACAGAACACAGAAGCAAACGCCGGGAGCGACGGCTTGGACGAACCGGAGAAAAGTAGGGGAAAACGAAGGCAGCAAAGCGGCGAGGAAGGCAAAAACAAGGAAGGGGAAAATCGCATGAAACGGGAAGAAACCGGGGGTGAGAAATACAGCAGAGAAAAACCGAAGGGAGCAGTGACGGCGACAGCCGTGGGAAAAGGGGTAAAGAAAAGTGGCGAAGGAAAACAAAAGGGGAAATCGCAAGAACAACCCAGAAGAGCAATAAATACGCTACGAAGTAAGGAGAAACGCGGAAGAAGAGAGGAGGTAGGCGACGGATGCCGAGAGCAGGAACAGACGAACAGGAGCACAGGGCACGAAGGGAGCCGACGAGCTGAACGAGCGATGAATCGGGCGAAGGAGGCAGGCGAGTCAAGCGGGCGACGAGACAGAAGAAGGGATGCCGCGAGGAGGCGAGGCGACAAGAACGCACGAAAGGGAGGAAAAATAGGGCGAGGGGAAAGACGTGGACCGAAGGCATAGGGCACACGCAAGAAACGAGGAGATGAGAGCATGTGGGCTGGACGAAGAAGTTCGTGGGAGCGCTCCGCCAGGACAAATCGAAGGGATAAGAACGAATGGAAAGCATCAAACGGACGACACTAGAGGCAACATCGCATGCAAACAAAACAGCCGGACGATCGGACGGCCACAAACAGAAGACGCTGCAAATCGGACGTCACAGGGAAAACCGGCGACGTGAACGCCTCTCCTGGCCTGAAACATGCGCCCATTTATACCGGAGGACCAGTAGCCCGGTGCGCGCATTGGTGCGCTGAGGCAATACCAGAACAAACTAACAATGGAGACAACAACAACAATTGAAAGATCAAGTGAGCCTTCAACTGCAGCTCAAGTTCCTCCATTCAACACAAATTCAAACACTTTGATTGGCATCTTCTATTTGCTACTTTAGAATCCTTTCAGGCTCATGCAAAAGGCCAGCTAATTATTTTTTTATTACTTAAGTATCTCACAATTGAGGTGTCAGATTTCTCCTTGTTCCCCAATTCTCAAGGGATAAATTGTCACTTCTTGTGTAGGAAAAAAAACATCTTGTATGGCACCTGACTGCAAAAACCATATGACCTTGTATGGCACCTGACTGCAAAAACCAAAAACCATATGACTGAAAAAAAACATCTTGTATGGCACCTGACTGCAAAAAACATATGACCTTGTCTTTAACTCGTAGGTTTTCTCACAAAGAGCTTTTGGACCTGTGCATGCGAGTAAACAGACAAAAGTTTATATATTCGATTCAACATGATGTGTGTGTATACTTCCACTGTAATAGTTACGATGAAATTCAGCTATTGGTTTACTTGCTCCAGTGTCAAGAACATAATCACATTCCATGATCCCAGCCTAGCAAAGTTTGGGAGGAAGCCTTTGTAAAATGACAGAGGGCCCTGTAGAGAAAACACTTATTATCTAGTACCTGCTTGGAGTTCCTTTCATATCCAGCAGGTATAAATAAAGCTTAGTTGCTACACAAAAACAGATTTTCCAGTTCCCAGTCATTTCCGACTACAAATCACTGCTAAAAATGTGTTTTAGCAGCTCAGAAACCTAGAATTAGTTAGTACAAAGGGGGCGAAATTTTCAACATAATCTGGACCTGAAGATTTGGTTCACACACAAATCAAATGGTGGTTGCTAGGAGATCAAAGATTATTCCTACAATGGGCTGTCATGAACAAACAGTTCGATGGTACATACATGATGGCATCTAAACAATGGAGTTCCACTTTTCTATTACCAAAACTAACTTATGTTCAAGTAAACAAAACATCTGCCATACAAAATTTCTGCCTAAGAAAGGTCTCGGTGGCAAACTAACTACTCCCAGTAGAATGTTATAGTTGGGAACCACCAAATACTTGACACAATGACAAGTTGACAACCATCAGGCAGTTTAATTCCAAAACAGGCTGCATAAGTGGCCAGTGAATTATACTGATACATTCTATTCTATGAAAAAAAATGTCAGTATGAAATCAGAACAATGTTCTTCTCAATCACTGTCCAAATGTTTTTGAAAGGTCATGTTATATTTATTTATTGCTCATCTAATTGTGACTCAAAAAAACATGAACAGAGTAGCAGAGTGAACCATACATCATTCTTTAGTGTCTTCACAAAACAATCAAGAGTACTCGTGTAAGACGAGTCACCCATCATTCTTGACTTAACCTGCAAGAAGGTGCTTTTATCAGTCTCAGATACTAAAGGAAAAAAGAGAAACTGTATCTACAGGTAGAGATCTTGAAGCCAATAATTCAATCACAAATCAATACTCAATAGTACAGAAAGGCTTCTTTTGATAATGACCACAGGGAATTAGGGCTTCCTTGCTGTACAAAGAACGATCAGCATCCATGCAGGCAAATTAGCATGCGGTGAGCATGGATGCGCAAAGACAGGACTAAGAAGTACGAACATCCCAAAGACAGGACTAAGAAAATAGCTACAAGGGGAGACCGTGAACACATCATGAAACTGTGAGGTGTGCACAATAAAAGACTAACTGAATTTTCTTAGTTGGATCTTGGAATAGTGTATCACAGTCACGTACCACCGTTGATAATAGAAATTTTGTTGGCATGATTCCTGGAAGGGGCACTGACAGAGGGTATCAAAGAGAACTAATGTTTCATATAGTGTGCAACATGTCCTTAGTTTAATACTGAGTGGATAGATATACCAAAGAAAGCGTCATTCAGAATAATTTATTTATGTTAGTCAGATAGGAAATAATGTTTAGACTACATCACTGCAGTAGGGAAATGAACACAACAAATTGATCATTGAGCACGGAGGACATCTTACCACATCAACCGGAGAACCTACACAAACAGGAAAGAAGCCAGCATCCAAACCAGCAAAGAGGTGAGTCACCACATCATCTTTGAACCCAGTAAGTTTCAAAATTGTCTGCACGATAAGTAGCACAGTTTGCATTTGCAAGTGAATGAGCAAACAAATGGAGAAATCACAAACAAGAACCATGCCTGCTTCACTTGATCATAACTGGCCAACTCAGCAGCATTTATGATTGTGTTACGTGCAACATTCGGTCTGAGGCCGGTCCACAAAGCGGCAACCCCTTCCTAAAGATGATACAGATAACAGATGTTACTGAATTCAGCAATAGAACAATCCAATACCGAGTTGGTACAAGAGTAGACACTGACCTGCCTAACAATCTTGGCATAAGCATCCACTGCCCCATCATAGCGCCACTGCACACCAGGCGCAAGCTTCCCCTCAGCTTGAAGCCTCACCTTGACAAGGTCAGTGGGTTTGGCCACACAGATTGCAATGGCACCTAATCAAAAGCATGCATGTCGGTGACACCCTTGATTTTGCTGCATATGTCACGAGGTAAGGTATAACTGATCAAGAGTTGGTTTGATCATGACGGCACCAGTGGTGAAGCCAGCAGCAATCTTCTTGGACAAAGGCACATCCCCAACATGGTCTTGGCCAACATTGAATGATTTCACCTACAAGGCAGGCAGGTACAATAGATCCGGTGAGTTAATACTTGCATTGCATACGAAGTATTCAACAAAATGCGACATAGGGAGAGAAGAGAAGCTAGGGCCTAGGGGAGCGTACGGGCTCAGAGGCTAATGCGTAGGCCGCCATAGATGCACTAGCGGTGGAGACCGGGGACGACACCCTTCCAGAGCGCGGCGGCACCTTCCTCCCGCGCGATGGTGGCGGCGGTGCCGAGCGAGCGCGGTGATTTGGGCGCAGTGTCCCGGCGGCAACGTTCTTCTCAGAATCGCACTGACCTTGGCCGTGTCCAGGGGGATCGTGCACAGCTGGGGAGAAGGGGGACCAAACCATCCAAAATTAAATAAAATTAAGCAATGTAACAACAAGAGTATGAATGCCACCAAAGCAGGAGGGCTGGCAAACAAAATTGGCGACGTGATCCTGGATGGGAACAGGCAAGATTTAAACATTTTGATCCTATGAAGCAAGATATTAAGCTATGGGCTATCCGACGAGCCAAGAAAGAACAATCCAGCGGGTGATCCTAGGACAGGAAGCAGCAAGATCCAGCGAAACGAAGTGGGGTTAGGGGTACAAGTAGTACCTCGGCGAAGATTCTTGTGCTTGGGCTTGTTGGCCTGCCGATCGATCGACGACGACGGGCAGACGAGGTGGCGACGAGTCCACGAAACTCGAGCTCGGCGCGACCGCCAACCCTAGATCTCGCCGCCACATCCGAAAGCACCACCGGCGGCGGCAGCGGCCGCAAGACTTGGGGCGTGCGTGGCCGCTCTGGCGAGCATCTCCATCCGAACTTTCCGCCGGCGAGAAGGCGAAGGAGCGAGGAAGAAGGGCGCGCGGAGGGCATGAGAGAAGGATGCGAGGCGATATGGAGGCACGCGAGCGTAGATCGGACGCGGGCTCGGGAAGGCGGAGGGATGGGGCGGGCGGAGGGAGGGGAAGGGGAGGAGTGGCGATGGAGTAAGCGAGGAGGGAGTGGACGGGGTTGCGCGACACAAACGGGGCGACCGAAGAATCCAGAGAGCCCCGACTGCGTGGCAAGCAGAGCACAGCAGGCGTGGGAGCGCTCCGCCGGGAAGGATCAAACGGTGGAGAATGAAGGAGGAAACGCATCGGACGGCTCAGAACGCGGCGGCTTTGCAGGCGAGCAAAACGCAAGGGAAATCGGGCGGCAGCGAACCAAACAAGCGCTGAATCCGGTGGCCAAGAAGAATCGAGGCGACGTGGCGTAGCTCAGCTCGCCCCAAAACTCCCTCTATTTAACCGATAGAACTAGTAGCCCGCTGCGCACAATTTGCGTGCCAAATTTAGCGGATCCGCAAGTCACGCACGTGGCTGTACACGGGGATGCTAGATTTTCCATGAACTTGAAAGTAGCATAAGCTCTATACCAGATTCATCCAGACGGATTTCCCATAATCAGGGTCCCATAATCAGGGTGTTCTAATCTTCAGCTATTTTAGATTGATTTATTCCACAACAGCACAAAATTAGTTTAAACGTTTTTTTTTTTGCTCAACGCAGACAAAACTGTTGCAATACATTACAATATAATAGGATAACACAACCATTGTAACTCGAAATAGCATTAACCAACACATTAACATAATTTAAGAGGACTATCGTAACATCTGTTTATAGCCACGCTTAGCCTCCTCCAGTTAGCAAACATGAACAACATAACATCAGTGTAAAAGGTGCATGAACTGGGTCAGATGACTAAAAGCAAACAGAAATCTGTAAGCTTCTACAAAGTTCTGTAAGTTATAGACTATTGTGAAGGATACCTCATATTGTCATCCTGAGCAGGCAAAATACATCACAGCAAATGAAATTTCAGATCGAATAGTTCTAAGTTCTAACGCAAGTTCCTAATTCCTATCATATGCACACCGAAGGTGAAAAAAAAGTCGTATCACAGCAATTAAAATTTTCAGGTCTAAGTGATCATTAACAAAACCTTCTTAAGACTAAGCAGGTAGCCATACAGAGGGCTGTCCTTCCAGATCACAGCCATGTTAGACCCCAACAGCTAGGTCTTTTTGATAACATGGATAATGTGTGCTACAAAATTAATTTCAAAATGTTGTAAAATCAACCCAACAAAACCAGGTTAGACCCCAAGCATCGATCATTGGGTATCTTGATTGCAAAACAGTGCGTAGTGGTTCTTTATCTAGAAAAATGTAGGGAACTATGCTAACGTGATATGGAAGAACAACTATCAAATTACCACGATCATGCAGTTGAATGGTAGCCTGAAATCACATTTCTTTGCCTTCCACTAAGTGTCAAGGAGCACCTTATTCGTTTTCTATACTTAAATATATCTTGATCCAAGCACCACTGCACTAAGATAACAGTCAATCTATTATTCTATCTATTTTTTTAAAAAAAGAAGCTCTAAGCACATGCACCAGTCAGCCCAAACACTTATTTTATGCACATCCTTTCATCTACCCCACCAAACAACAACAAATGAACAATCTAGCAAACTAATGCAAAAGAAACTAATACCATCATCAACCTCACTACAAATAATAACCAGTGGATATGGATCATCCAGTAGGCAACACAAATAGAAAGGGACAAAATGCTGCAGAAATGGCAATGCCAAAAGAACACCACAAATCCTAATGCTATATCAGGTACAGTATAAATAACCCTTTCCTCTATTTCAGTTGTATACCATTTTGACTACTGAGCTCAATAAAATGAGACTAAATTCCCTTGACCCGTGATATGTCTCACCCTTAACCTCCTTCCTGCCTATAAAGTTGATACTTCAAGAAATCAGCGTGTGACATTATGTTTTACTACCACAGTAAATCACTAATTCTATCATATAAATCACCTTGTACAGCAAAATGGACTCATGGAAAACATAGCAGCCTATTCATGTTTCTTATCCAATACCATCTGTATTTTTCTACTGAATTGAAGCCAGTCAAGTCACAGCCAATGGAGACCAAAATTACAAGCTATAATTATATTCTAGGAAGTGCAAATTGTTTGTAACGCTAAACAAATTCCAGTGGAATAATACAGGGTAAGCACCAAAGGATTGGATTTTACCCATCTTGCCTGGAGTGATGACCCCTTCTCCTCTGCATCAGTGATCATACTGTATCCAATCCTGCACAAA
Source organism: Ampelocalamus luodianensis (assembly GCA_036346255.1). Taxonomy (NCBI): domain Eukaryota; kingdom Viridiplantae; phylum Streptophyta; class Magnoliopsida; order Poales; family Poaceae; genus Ampelocalamus; species Ampelocalamus luodianensis. Next base: position 20,572,199 of record CM070634.1, on the reverse strand, counting down.
TACAAAACAACATCACACAGCACAAATCTTTACCTTAGAGTCCAAAAGGTAAGTAAAGGAAGAACACAACTTATCCACAAACACCATGAAAAGCACTGAAACTTTCACACACAACCCTACTGAATAGGACAGGGAAAAAACAGTTCTTTACTAACAGATAATTCATCGAAACTAAGAAGAACCTTACGGGATCAACCTTTAGCCCAGGAACAACCAGAGATTCCCAAACTTCCCACACACATAATCCACTCTCAGGCTACAGTAAAAGACGAGGAAAGGAAGTGGTTTTCAACAGCGGCTATCTATCCTTGACGCTGGAGCAGGGCTCCATGGACTAAACAAAGATAAGATGCTACAGTGGAAAGGACTAAAGTCTGAATATGATAGCCGATCCACCCAGTGCGGTCACCCTTCGGGGCCCGCCCACGGTAGAACACAAGTGTCTTCTTCATGCCGATTGTGTGCTTCTTCTTCTTCTCACCCTTGGGCTTGATCAACCTGTCATTCCCAGTTGCCTTCCAGTATCCGGCCTCCGTCGCCTGTGCGACCTACTCCCATTGGAGTACCTGCGGTTCTTGGGCGCGATGAAGAACCACTCTGGATCATCGGAACGGATCAAAGACATATCTGCAAGCACCATCTTACCCGCATCAGAAAATGGAATCTTCCTCAAAAGTTTAAAAACTAATAACAACTCGGTGAACTGCTTTTGAGCTTGTAATGCACTGCAATCTCACAATCAGCACCAAGACAGGAACCCAAGAGTCGTAAATATCAAACAACATAACAGATTAGCACTAAGAACTCAGTAAAGCTATCTCATTCCCCTCTCCACAGGTCAAGCAGATCAGAATATAACTCTATAAGCGTCATTACAATCCATCGAACGAACCAATTTAATCATGTTAAACGAACAAAAGAACTCATAAGAATCTGTAATGAAAGAAGAGGGGAACTCCGTCGTTGCTGACCTCCCCTGGATACCGACGGGCAGGACGAAGCCCCACCGCCTCGCCATGGGGAACCTCTTCGCATGCCACAGGTGCGTGCGCAGCCGCCACGCGCCGTCGCCGGCAACGAAGAACCCCTCCGCGGGATTTGCAGCGAGCTCCCGCCGCCTCCTCACTCTCCTCGATTTCTTCGTAGCCTCCCTACCCTCCTCCGGACCCTCACCCGCCTCGGCATCTCTGCTTCGCCGGTGGCGCTTGGAGGGGAGGTGCCCCGTGGTGCGGCGGCGGGATAAGCGGGGCTGCTGGAAGCGGGCGTCGAGGCGAGCAGATATGGCCGCATGGAGAGATGGGGAGGCAAAGGAATAGGGAGGGGAGGCGGAGAAGCGGGAGGAGGAGGGCAGAGTGGGGAGGAGGCCCTCACCCGCCTCGGCATCTCTGCTTCGCCGGTGGCGCTTGGAGGGGACGTGCCCCGTGTTGCGGCGGCGGGATGAGCGGGGCTACTGGAAGCGGGCGTCGAGGCGGGCAGATATGGCCGCATGGAGAGAATGGCAGGAGAGGCAAATGAATAGGGAGGGGAGGCGGAGAAGTGGGAGGAGGAGGGCAGAGTAGGGAGTAGGCACCGACGGGGTGGGAGGTGAGGAGGGAGCGGCGACGCCAGTGGAGAGGGGTGGCAGGGGAGGCGGAAGGATGGGGAGGGGGGGAGGGCAGAGCGGGGAGGAAGCGGCCGTCGTGGGAGGTGAGGGAGGGGAATGGGAACAGTGGAATGGAAACGGCGTGGGGCGCGAGGAGAGGGTGCAGCGGCGGGATGAGCGGGGCTGCTGGAGGGAGGGGAAGATGGAGGGGGCCGAGCGCGTGGAAGCAAGGAGGAGGGGGCGACGAGGCCGAAGCAACGGGGACCGGGAGCGACGAAACCAAAGAAGAGACGAGAGGTCCGCCAGCAGGGACGACGCGAAGGAACGGCAGGCACGCAAAACAAAACAAAAATCGTACGGCCGCAGACGAGGTGAGCCCAAATCCGACGGTCAGGGTAAAAAAAGGCCACGTAGCGCCTCTCCTGCTCCCCAATTCTACCTCCATTTAGTATGGAGTGATTAGTAGGGTTTCTAACAAGGATAACCCAAGGTAGCAAGTCCATTCCTAAATTAAGTGATTAGTAAATGTTATAAGCTGATTAACCTAGGTAATTAGAGGTTAACTAAGAGCAAACCATCTACTACTAACAGATGTTATAGCTGTTACTAGGACACTCAAGTGGATTAACAAAACTGAAGATTGAAATTTAAAGAGAGTAGTCAGTAGCACTTAAGCTCAAAAAGAATTGTCTGTTGTAACATATATGGAAAGGAAGAGACTTAGATGAAAACCTGAAATAACAGTGGGTTCATAAACCTATTAAATGACTAGTTGATTACTCAAAAGCATTGTTTAATTGGGTATTTGAATTAGTTAACATATACTCATTCTCTTAATGAATCCTACAATTGAACTACATGAACAGAGAAGGCAATCTAAGGATAGTTAGAAATAACAATAGTCAAATGACTTTGCTAATACAAATAGTTAGAAAGTTTATTAAGTCAGTTAAGCTTGGGACATTAAGTTAATAGAGGCAACCTAATATGAAAACAGATATTGATGTGAAATATTCCAAACTAACAGTGAACAACCAATGAGGTATTGAACTAATGAATCAAAGAGAGCTTTGATTAAGCAAAGAATTAAGAGGATAAGAAGAACCTGAGAACAACAGGTAACCTACTAATGGAAAGCATAAAATTTCAGAAAATAAACTCTCAACATCACTTTTATCTATTTTCAAGATTTAACAAATCAATGCAAATCAAAACGCTAATAACTTTCACATATAAACTCGGAATTAAATGAATATTTTTTGTTAAATTCATCTAAAATCATTATCTATAATAATATACAAAAATATTTGGTTTTTCTTACTGTTGAATTTTTTCTTCGTTTGTGTTTTGTTTTTGGTTCTTTCGAATAGACATCGGAATTCACGAGCAAGATTATCGACGATCAAGCAACCTCACTCTCTGAACAATATAAGAAAGAGCAAGGCAAGCATCCCCTTTGATCATGTTGATCCTAGTATTTTACTTATTGTACTTTGTTTTTACAAATTCTATTATGCATGTGTGTATATGTTGTATGAAAACACTATTGTTGGGAAATTGGTAGATGTAATCCTACTGGCTGCATATATCTCCTTGTAATATTGATCCCTTACTATTGTAGCCATTAGAATATGGGTTAGACAAAATATAATGTCATTTGGGAATTTTTTTAGTGCGATTATCGCACAAATGCAACTAGAGCGATAGATTTTCTAAAAATTTGATAAAAGGACAATATGGTAACTTAAGAATTTGGGATATTTTGAAAAGTGTCCAGAGGTGTTATCTCTATTATTTTATAAAAATAAAATGAAAACTTTAGTCTTTAGACACGAGCGAGTTATATTGTATTCTGAAAAGTGATGATTTTGACTCACTAGTAGTTAGGGTGGAGATCTCGCCCGTAGTCAATTAAGAACTGAAGCCAGCTACTCCAGGACTAAGACCTAATTGTACAATCATATGTTGTCAGACCCGGATTTTGTAATCCAGAGTCCAATGTGAAACATTGTGCTATTCCCTAGATCAGTAGCTAGCACTCACAGAATACATCACTGAATCAATTCATACATAGCGTAAGACCATACCATTCATTAATTTAGCATATCCGAGTTTACATAGACCGCGTCGGGTTATGTTTTACAATAAGGGCCGAACAGGCCAATACTGATTACATTACAAAAGCGGAAGCGACAACGGAAGTAAAAGGGGTGAGAGCACATCTCTCCACAGGCAAGCGACTGGGGAAACCCATGTGCGTCCGATATTACCCAAAATCTCAGATAATATAGGATGCACGCAAGCACCGACGGAGTCAGCTGGACTGAGGCGAGACTAGAACAGCTAAAGACTACACTACGCCTCATCATCTTCTGGACCTCCAACTTCTAGATCCTTGTAGTAGTCGTAATCTTCTGGATTTCCTGTTTCTGAGGGTTTTAGGGGAGAGAGCGAGGATGAGCACAACTTTCGAGCTCGTGAGCCAACACACAATGCAATAATATACATGCAAGGCTAAACAAGGATGGTTTGGGTTCTTTTATTTGCTAAAGCAATGTTTTCAATTATCATAGTTACAAATTCCTATCACTTAGCATTTCAACCAAATTGCATTTTGATAAAGAGAGTAATTGTGCAATATTTAATAACAGCAGAGGTTCCCTCCACCTTATTCTTAATTTGATTGGGGTTACCCCCCACATATTAACATCACTGAGTCTGCAAACCCATGGAAAATCCAATCTCAGGGCTAGGTGAGCCCACCACATTTTTCATACCAGCCACAAAGGTTTTTGAAATAGAACTAACTCAAGTAAAGTTCCTATGTCTGCCTTTGACCGTAGGCATGGCTGTTTAAACAGTTTATAACTTTGTAGAGGATGTGTACTTTACCCACAAGAGATAATCGTCTTGATATGTACACACATTTCCGTAGACATGTGAATCAAGGAGAGATCATCACATGGCCTTTACAATGCATCCCTTAGTATTAGTTACACTTCGCTAAGGTTTCGTCCACGAAGGGTTACGCTCTTTTTTAGATCCGTTAACCCTTACTCAGACCCCGTCTTGCGCCATCTAATGACTTACATCTACCACCCCGACACCCTTCGCCACAAAAGCTTACGGCGTCGCGGATCATCTATCTAATGCAACTCGTACTGATGGATACAAATTATTTAGCCAGATTGTACTTTACAGACTTGTGGCTGTACTTGTTTTACACGGGAGATCATGACAAGATTAAGTCCTTAGGGTTGTCTGGGCGGTTCATTCCACATTCCAATCCACAAAACAACAGTCCTTGGGTTACATTAGCACCCACTGTCATACCATCCATCTTACCATCCACCCAGACAGGGTAATAGCAATTTAGGGTTTTGAGGAGTAAAACCAACTTATCTCATTTTCTTTAGTCATGGACCACCAATGACTGCCCAAAACCGTTTCATGTTTGAAAAGATGATGATTGGGACATTTTAATGTCCCGGTACTTAAGCAAGACTAACATGTCGCTTAAGTACAACCTATAGCTAGTATTACCACATAGTTACTAGGGTGACAAGGAATAATTGATTCAATTAACAAGGGATGGTATTATAATTAATTAATCTTCAAATGGGTATTTAACTACCTTGAGTTTTAACATACATTTGATTATAGAATTAAAGCATGCAATTTGCTATTTTAAAATAATATAATTTGCATAAAATGTAGGCTCAATATGATCAAAATATTGACTTGCCTTGGTTATAGGCAAGAGGATCTTGATAATCTTATGCTTGATCAACTTGGAGGTCGTTCGTGTTTTCAAATCCTAATCAGACGATTGTACCAGAAAAAGGCACAAACAAGCAAATAGAACAAATAAATACAAATGAAATAACAAATGAACTCCAAATTAAACAAGACCTATGCCATTAGCAAGATCTTGAATTTACAAAAAAAATTAGAAATTTAATTCATAATTTTAGGAGTTACGACGAGGGAGATAGGAATATTTGAAGTTTTACTGGAAAACAAAATAATAAACAAAATAGAAAAGGGGAGGGAAAAAGAAAAGCCGACGGCCCACAGTGTAGTGCTTTGGGCCCAACCCAAGGCCTAGCCAAAGCCCACGCGTGTGGCCCACGGGGGGGTGGCCTACCCTAAAAGAACGAATGGGGGGCTCTCAGCCTGAAAAAAAGGGGGGAGATGGTGGGGCGGCGCGCAAGGGGAGGCGACAGCGCACGTGGAAGAAAGGGGGGTCCCGGGGGTGCGCAGTGACAGCGGGCTTGGCCGACAACGAGCGACGGCCGGAGTGGACGAAGAGGGCGACCCTGGCGGCTCGGGTGCGACCGGAAGACGGAGCGGTGCGGGAAGGTGGAAGGGGCGTCGCATAGGGAGAAGATGGAGGCTTAGGGGCGCATGGCGGCGGCGGACCACGAGGCGGCGGTAACAGGGCTCACCGGGTCAGCGAGGAGAGCACCGAAGCGGCGACGGCGCAGCCGACTAGAGGTGAGTCCCTTCGGCTTCTCCTTTGCTTGGTTTTCTTGCTCGGGGAGGAAGGGGACAGGTGGGGAGGGCAAGGGAGGCGGCCATGGCTTCTTATAGCCTTGAGGTGGAGAGGAGTTGGGGAAGGCTTGGCACGGGCAAGCAGGTGCGGGCGCGCGTGCGCTACGCACGGCTTGGACTAACCGAGGACGGGTGTCGGAGCGGCGGTACGAGGCGAAGACTTTGGGCGCAGGTGCATGGCTCAAACCGGGCAAGCGGGTGCGGCGACGTCTTGCGGACACCAAGGCACGGGCGTGGTGCTTGGACGGGGCAAATGAGGGCGCGACAAGGACGGCTCGAGGACGACTTTGGTCAAGGCGGCAGGACGCGGGACGGCACTGGCGCAGTAATCGACCGCGTGGCGGGTACTGGCGCGCAGCGGCGTGACCCGGGCAGACGGGCATGGTGCGGGCGTGGCGAGAGCGACGAGGAGTGAGAGGGAGCGGCTCGGGTGCACGGGGGTGCTTGATTGGCTTGGCCAGGGGAGGAAGAAGGCAGGGGAGGGGGATGAGCTGGGTGAGGTGGGCCAAAAGGGGAAATGGGCCGGGAGAGGATTCAAATTTTCAAAATTTTGATTTTGAGTTGATGTTTGAAGACGAACTTTTGAATTACAAACTGAACTTTACTTCAAATCTTGAAAACCTTAAAAGGAACGAATACGGGATGTTACATATGTGCTAGTGTGGGATGGTCATAGCTAACTAAGTTATCGAATCTTAGCCTTGCATGACAGTAAGCAGAAGTAGTGCAAGGATGCCAAATGATAGGCAGGGCAACACAACTGTGAATGCCTCACTTCAACGGGTTTCTATCCGAGCAAAGTGAGGGACTCACTCAACGGGTTTCTATCCGGGTGAGTGAGGCTCCTCATTTGATGTGTTCCGTTGTTGTTATCATTATTATCATTATTATTATTAGCCCAACGGATGAGGATAAAGATTTGTAGGGCTAGTGCAAGGTTAGGGCTAGATAATGTAAAGGCTGCATCGCGAACTCTAGACTGCTCTCATTCGGTAGTGAGCGGTGGCATCGACGGATGCCGAACAAACTAGAGATATGCTAGGCAACTGGAATACCGCATACTATAGGTAAATTTGTACACCTTTGTAGAGTGAAAAACTATTCAAATAGCCGCATGCTTATTGCGGCTGGTAGGTGGTAGTATTGTTTTTCCAAAAACTGTCTTGTCATAAAACTTGGGTAATGATATGGGGTTTTGATTTGTTGAGTTAATTGCCATGTCTATGGCTGGACTGCTATGTCTATAGCATGATATCACTATAGCAGGACTGCCATTTCTATGGTTGCACTTGAATTTGTTAGTGCCATTCCTATGGCGAAATATTGATTATATTTTTGCTTGCAACCGATTGGGGTTATGGGCGTTGTTATTATTTTTTATTTGGTTCTTTACTTACTATCATGCACTTACTTTTTCTTAAAATTGCTCTTTTAAATTCCGTTGCAAATTACGACTTATGAATATTGCAAATAAAAGTGGCTTTGAGCAAAAGAATTTGTAGAGTAGAGCCATTCATTTGATAGCCTTGCATCTAATATCATTTTGTGATACACTACAAGTCTTATTGAGTACGCATTGTACTCAATCTTGCTATTGTTGTCGATTTAGAGTTTGCAGATGAGCTAACGCTAGACGACGAGTTCTTTGATCCTAGCACCGAAGGGTTCAATGACGGATCTACTTAGGCCTTGTTCCTTGTCTGTTGCCTACAGGATCGGATGGGCATACCACTGGATTTTGCTACTTCATTAAGTCTTTCGCTGTTATTTATTTTACTATGATAACTGTTTTTTGGCTGGTCGGTCGGTGTTGTAATAAACTTGTAATAGCTTAAGTAGAGTAACCCCTTTTACTTACTTTAGCATGTGTATGTATGGTTGTGAATGCCAAATGTTGTGAATGTGCATGCTAGCTGCTGATCCAGGGACTAGCATAGAAAACACATAGGTTCTTTGGGTATTCCACGCCCAGGGGTCCAACAAACGGAGTCCGTATGTGAAAGTTATGCTCGTTTGAAGCCATGGCTGTCTTCGAAGGCCGAATTGGATTCCAGAAGAGGTCCAACTTGAACTCTTGCTTGGCTTGTACAAAAAGTGACATGGTGACCCTGAGGAAGTGTTGGGGAGGATGTGGACTTGGTCTTGATGTGCGGGTCTGCTTCCCTTTAGGTGGACCCCAACCACAAGCGCGTAGTGTTGATGCATTCCTCCTTGTATAGTTGCACAAATATATATTTTCATCATTAGGTAGCATCAGTCTCATTTAAAGCAAATTGAAGCTGAGGGAATGAATTCACCTTTTGTTCAATCTTGAGAGCTATGGTCGTATGCATGTGTGGCATGGTCACATCATGTCGGACCCCCCGGCGTGGAATACCCGAAGACCTTATGTGTATTATGTGCTAGTCCTTGGATCAGTAGCTAGCACACACATTCACAACATTTGGTATTCACAACCATACATACACATGCTAAAGTAAGTTAAAGGGTACTCTACTTAAGCTATTACAAGTTTATTACAACCACAGCCTATAATATCCCGAATACTTAAAGAGAAGAAATATTTTATGGTTGAGAATTGTTTTAGAGAATGGTTTTAACTGAAAGTTCAGGGGGGTTTCGTGTTATTCAGTGAACTTGGGCTGTGGGCCGAAAGCCCACAGCACCTTGGCCCATTAGGGCAACCATCCAAGTGGAGGGGGGCAGCTTTGGCACTGTAGCACGCACTGTAGTGCCGCCACTGTAGCACCCCTCCCCTCCTCGTTGCGCCTCCCCCTCTCCACCCCTTTGGGCGCCACCTCCCTTCCTCTCCTAGGCCGCCCCTTCCTCTTCCACTCCAGCACCTCCCCTCACATCTCCTCCCCTCCCCTGGTGGCGCCACCCCATGTCCCTATGCTCCTCCCTGCTGCCGGTGATGGAGAAGATCGGGAATTGCTATTTTGGGTGTTGTTGATCAAGGAGAAGAGATAGAGGGAGAAGAAAAGGGGAAGAAGGGGAGTCTTCGCGAGGACTTCAGCGAGTTCCAATGGGGAATTCGTGGGTAAATTCATGATCCCCAATAGCAATTACACTTCTTTTCCTTGTGATTTGTGGTTAGATTTCAGTTTTATTCCTTGTTGTTGTAGATCGATAATTCTGTAGCCCTGTTTGATCCATAGAATTGAAGTAGTTCAGAGTAGAATCATGATTTTCTGTCTCCTGGAGATATGTATATTAACTCAATAGCTTTCAGGAAAATATTAATTCACAATTTTTGGTTGGATAATGATTTGGTTTGCAAGTCTGAGTGCCCGTTTAATATCTGGTTTCGGGCAACGAGCTTAGTTCTATGATTTAGGGTCTAGAGATGGACGAATCTGGTCATTTGATCTCCATCAGTTATGTAGATGATTTCCTGATGGCTCCAGGGAGTCCAAGTTCATATTTTTTGGACATGTGGAATGAAAGTTATGAAATTTTGAAGTTGTTGTTGTTCTGTCTTGCGGTAGAGGACAGAAGGGAAAGATTGCTCTATTTGCAACCTTTGTTGTACAATGGGAAAATTATAATAATTTTATTGAGGAAGCTAGTTCTTTGTAGTTTCTAGAATGACTTAGATCAGTGGGTTTGGTTGTACCAATTGAAAGATACGAAATTCCCAAGTCAATAGTACCGAAGATGACAGAACTGTCTTCGGAGATAAAAACAAAGGCTTAGATGAAATAATTTGAACATCCAGTTACCTGAGAAGTTGTAGGTATGCGTGTGTAGGTTTCAGAGAACATGGGTTCATGATTTTTGTAGTTTAGAGTCAAAAGTTATGGTTTTTCCTTTGGTGGCTTTAAGCTCTGGACAGATTGGGTTTTTGCAATGTATCGGAAAGGTTTCGGGTTGCGAATAGGAGCAAATGATTTGAATGGTGTTCTTAGTATACTTTATGATTGCCAGGTGGTGGTGAGAACCGAGGATAAAGTCCTCCTATCGTCGTCATTCGTCTCGCGGTTGAGGCAAGTGCAAGCAGTGTAGAGTGAATTGCGATGCTATATTCATGATAATTGCCATGGTTTACTTATGAAATTTTATCTGTGTTATTGTCGCTGAATATTATTCTCTCATGTTGGATTGAGAATATGAAGTTCATTTGCATCATGGCATTCATTCCTGAATCTTGGACTACGTGGTAGCCAAGCATTATTTCTTTTGAGGTCTCCGTCATGCATTGGACGGGCAAGAGATCCCCGTCATGTATTGGATGGGTATGGGTCCCCACACCTGTGGAGTGTGGCTTGAGGTCCCTGTGCCTAAGGGCACATGCTTGAGTTTGCATCGACGGATGTACTACTCCGTATTACCGGTAATTGCAAAGAAGGAAGAAAGAGCATTCTTGACATATGCATTGCATGCAAGTATAAAAGTTTTATTTATGGCTTCCTTGCTGATGTTCATATGACGATTGATATCTTCATTTGCTGATCGTGATGTTTTGTCAATTATCACTATTGTTCCTTGCTGAGTCGTGGACTCGCGCTTGTTGTTAATGTTCTTTTTAGGTACCTTTCGAGGCAGCGACATGCATAGGAAGGGCTAGTAATGATGCACTTCACATATGACCACCCATGGCAAATAAATTAGCTTAATTACCTAAGATCACATATTCTTCTAGTACTTTTATGATTAGACTATGTTCATCCTTCGAGGTGTTCATTTTTACTTGTAATCTTGGTAGTCAAGTTTTATCGTGGGTGTTTCGATTCATGATTTAAATCTCAGTTATTGATTATTTAATTCCAATTTGGTAGGATAATTTGAATGACTTGATTAGTCTTGCATCCTCGTAATTTTGATGGACCTTGATAATTTAGACTTATTTAATAAAGAGCTACTCTTGTTGTGAACCATTAGTCGTTTGGTTCGATTAGTAGTTGAGGATGAGTGAGGCCCTTGCCTAGGTTTTATTAATTGTTCGATTGCAGTCCTTAACCTGTCTTTTTGTAGTTGGTGCTAGTTCTTGTTGATTAGAACTAGATCACCCATAGTTGTATGTCTTGCTGAAATTATGTGAATAAGTTTAAGTAAAGTGGTTATGTAAGGTTGTTTAGTAGCATCCTAGGCTCTATGTTGGGCTAGGGTGTTACATAATCGACCAGCAAAACAAAAGCAGTCATGATAGTACAACAAATAACAGCGGAAGGCTTAATGAAGTAGCAAAATCCAGCGGCATGCCCATCCGATCCCGTAGGCAACCGACAAGGAACAAAAGCCTAGTAAAATAAAGGTGGATTCCGAACAATGAGATGATCATTGATAGCACCCTTCTGATGTAGTACATGAGCGTGTGTGATGTGAATTCCGAGTTGTTTATTCTTAAAGGATTGAGGTGATGTGATTGCGTGTAAGATCTATTTTGAGATACATTGGGAATCATTTGTCAAAGTAATTCCGTCGGTAGAGGAGTTGGCTATAGTATGTTTTGTGGAGTCAATAGAGCCTCTCTACAAAGTTGTGGATGATGTACTTCGGTTTGAGTATGGTGTAGGGGTTGTTAATTTAAGAGAAATAAGTTAGTGTGTTATGTGATGATTGGAATTCCATAAGTTGAGAGAAATTTTGTTCCTAAAAGAGAAATTGAGAAAAGAATGTTTCCTCGGGTAATGAAATGCTCTCTTGATTCTTATTTGAGTTGTGTGTTTATGTCAGAGGTCATTTGCAATTTTGAGTTGGATTTATGTTGGTATGGTGGTTCTTCCCAGTTTAGGAAAATAAAGGAAGTGCTTGATTTGGACATTCGAGTGATTTCTCTTTTGTCTTACGTGGTATTTATTTGCAAACTGTCTATTTGGAAAGTGTAAGGGTTTTCTCTTAGCTTGGTCGTCACATATGTGATCGACTGGTCCTTGGCTTGGCATTCTTCTTTGAGCTTTATTATCATGGCTTCCTTAGCCACGTCCTTTTATTTAATTTTCTCTAAATCTATCATAAGTGATAACTGAGAAATTAATTTGCAAAAGAGGGACAGATAATAAAGAGCAAGAAGATAGGTTGAAGAGGAAAGTTATTACCTTTCGATTCGGAATGTTTCTGCTCTAGGAGTTTTATCCACTGTGTCAGTCCTCCGACCACAGCATAATTCTTGACCATATGCTGTACAAATAGCATCCTTCTTTATAAGTTTTCAGTAAACTTTAGAAGGAAAGCTATGGAAATAGTCGTCTATACTTACCCAAATCGCCACATCATTGTATTCAGCACAAAGCATATCGGGACCTGTCTCGGCTTGACGGTCTGACATCTTCCCCTAGGCCTCATCAAGTTCCTTATCCTCGATAAATCGGGGACAAAAAGGAAACTTGTTAGCCTGAGGAGCATTCGCAGAAGGCGTTAAAATCTGCTGAGGATCTTTGGGAACATCTACCTCCTCAACCGGAGTTAGAATTACTAGGGGATCCTGAGCAAACACTGGCACCGATATCTACTCGAGGGCTTCCTTAACCACTTTGCCCTCAGCAACTTTAGCTTGAGGAACATTCTGGTCGGGAACCTCCACGAACACTTCATCCCTAGGGACTTTTTCCTGAGGAGTGTTTTGGTCGGAGACAACAGGAACACCAGAAGATCTACACAAGAAGAAAGCAAGAAAATTCAGGGTTCCAACATATCAAAAATATTCAAGGTATGTATTTATATGACTTCTTCGTTTATATATACCTGGTCGATTTTTTGGTTTTAACCTTGTAACGCATCGGAGCAAAATCCATCGCGCTGGCTTTCCTCTTCTTCTCAACCGATTTCACCGGTTCCAAACTAGCAGGGCTGGTCGTACCCCTTATATCCTCCAATAAGAGGTCAGAGACGATATTCTCGACCAACTGGTCAAAGACATCATTCCTGATCCTCTGGTCGGAGGATATAGTTTCTTCAACCTCCAGAGCAGTTGTTTCTGCAACAATTGTCAGGTCGTGAACGTCCACTCTGGGGCTAACGACATCCGCAACTTTGTTCTGTGGGCCCTCCATCTCTCCTACCTAAGTCAAATCAAATTTGAATAGGTGATGAAATTTTCCCATCTAAAAAGATATATTCCTTCCAACAAACGCTCTTTTTATCTCTAGAGGGCCATCCTCTTCCATGGCCTCTGGGCAGGACTCGGTCGGGGTCACGATAGGATCAGAATCCTCAACGGATTGAATAATCCTAAGCCCAACCTCCTGTATAACAGAGCAATGTTAAAAAATAGGTCGGAATATATATAAAAGATGAAGGGAAAAATGATTATCTACCTTAAGTCTCATCAGTCTCTCTTCTTCGGAGACAATCACCAAAATGCCAGGGAATGCAGCCTTTCCATTAGGCTCCCTGGCGCAAATCATCTTAACCTCTCTCTGACTTCGTCAGAGCAAAGAACTTCAAAAAAAGGCAAAAGAGATTTCAAGGCTCTAATATAATCAATAAAACAAGACTATGTACTGGTTGGAACTTTTTCAAGACTTACCATCCTTTGAGTCCTTGATTCCTTCATTACGACCAATGTACCATAGCAGAGAATGGTCTCGGATCTTAAGGGGACTAATTCGGTGCATGGTAAAATCTCTCACCACATGCCAAGAAGTCAAACCCTTCCTTCTCAGGTCTTGAATGGCCTCCACCCATCGTCTGACCATCCCTGTCTTCTCTATGGTCTCCCTCCACTTTGGATTCTCGCCCGCCCTCTTACCGTCGAAGTAAAGGCCATCATCCTTTGTGACCGCCATGTAGAACCAGTTTTTCTTCCATGACGACCACGAAGATTTCGAGTACATTGGGATGTACTCGTCGGCCTTCTCATCGTGGAGGCGTAGTAAGCACTCCCCAGGTTCCACCGTGGATTTTCCTGATTTCGCCATCAGGTAAAAATACCTGAAGAGCTTCAAATTCGGTCGTATCCCCAGGTATGCCTCACATAGATATGCGAATATGCTGATATTGGCGATAGAGTTTGGGGCTAAGTTCACCAATTCAACCCCATAACACTCCAGAATTCGGGAGAGAAATTTGTGTGCCAGCAGCCTCAGCCTCCACTCCACATAAGTAAGGAAAACTGGGATTTCCCCTTCCCCACAGCTCGAAAAATGTTCTCCGGATGCTGATCTCCACTTGATCAAGCTTTTATCTGGGAGCATTCCGATCTTTTCTAGCACCTCGAGTTTTTTCTCGCTCAGGTCCAAAACCACCCACTTGGTGATCGAATCTAACATGACTAGGTTTAGAATAGTGGTCGGGGAGAAGTTTCTTTTGGCAAGACGAATAGAGAAGATCGGAGAAGGTTTCTTGGCAAGAGGATGAAAGGTTTGAAGGAAATCTGGAAAGGTAAAACCTCAGCACTTCAGCGCAATGGGGATTTTATAGCTTCAGATCTTTAACCGCAATCGGAAGTTATCAAAAAGCCCAACAGACAAAACCTTTTTTGTCCAACAGACATAAAACTCTTCGGTTCCCAAGGCAGGTTCTCAACATTAAAATGAATATAGACCGCCTTGAATGTCATGGCATTAATTGAGGCTCTGCCCGATACGAGTCGGAAGAAAGTGTTCACACGACCTATTCATTTAAAGTTCGGGGGCTAGCTGACAAGGATTAAAACCTCTATGTATTTCTTTAATACATAATAAAAGACCATACGTCTTCATGATCGTAACCCCTAAGGCTAACGACCTCACTAGTCGTAAGGATTCCAGAGGTTACATAATGGGTACCCTGGTCGTACAAGGTCCTGTACCTAGCCTCCGACCAGCTAGCTCCTCGTAAAAGCTATGAACTGGCATCTCGATCTAACTCCAGGTATATTCAGGTATATTCCTACCGTGTGATGAATGGAATATATGTCATATGTTCCATACCACGCGATATTATATAAACCACAGACACTGACAATAACCATCATGCGGTTGAGTGTCTCACAGATACTTAACCGCTGAACGGTTGATACTTCATCAACTGTCGCCTCGCTCCGACCAGTCACAACGCTTCACAACAGGCGTCCCTCCAAGAGTAACTGCCACCTCTTCAGAAGTTATTTAAGGATGGAGCATGAACGTAAGGAGGGGGAGGACAAGACAGGAATCAAATCAAGCAACATCGGATTGAAGCATAGGCATTAGCATTAGATTCATGTTTCAAGCCCGATACAGTAATATAGAAAGCGTTACGCTCAGTGTAATTAAGTTTAGTCCACCGCCTAATCGCAGGCATCCCCTATAATAGCCAGTTTATATCAATAAAGAGCAGTTACATTCTCTCCCAAGAAATCCCGTGCTATTTTTCTCTATTTTATTTTCATAAGATCGACAATTCAATCGTCGACAAGTACCTTACCATGACCTGCATGGGAGGTCTAGCTCATTTTAATAATTCTTTTATTGTTATGTTCTATTTACCGAGGAAGT
The DNA here is from genome assembly GCA_036346255.1 of Ampelocalamus luodianensis. NCBI lineage: Eukaryota > Viridiplantae > Streptophyta > Magnoliopsida > Poales > Poaceae > Ampelocalamus > Ampelocalamus luodianensis. The sequence goes on along the minus strand of CM070634.1, from coordinate 20,556,665 downwards.
TTCATGTTTTAATTGTGTCCTTTTTGTAGTCATTATCATGACTAAGCTTATACTTGGGTGCACTTGTTACACAAGGTTAATTTTCCACTAAAATGTGTATTAAGGGCTATTTTTAGTTTCTCTCAATTTTTATCCTAGACATTAGAGTTATTGACAAGCTTTACTTGATTTTTAACTTGGAACAACCTCTTATGGATTTTGTCCTAAGTACATACTAATGAATTATAGTCTCTAATTGCCTTACCATCTTTGATCAATTATCTTATTGACCTAGTGATAATATTGACATTACCATACCCATGATATATGGCTTACTGTCATTTCTACTTATCCTCTAAATTCTTCACAATCCCTTTAAGAAGAAATAGCTTATTAAATATCTTACCATCAAATGTTGTTGTCCAATTATTTAAGTGGAGGTCTACTGTTTCAAAGATCAAGTAACTCCTAATTGCTTTTCTGTCCATTTGTTGGTCAAATAGCTACGAAGTTCTATCAACATTTTTAACTAGTAGACTTAGCTATTATCGGGTGGTCTGAAATTTTAAAGCTTCCATTAGTAGGTTACTTGCTTGTTCTTAGATCTTTCCTATCCTTTTAATCCTTTGCCTAATCAAAGCTCTCTTTGTTTTAGTTAGTTCACTAGACTATCCTTTCTTTGACCAATTGGTTGCTTACTGTTTATTCATATCAATACCTGTTTTCAGATTAGGTTGCCTCTATTAGCTTAATGTCCAAAGCTTAACTGATTCACTAAACTTTCTTACTCTTTGTATTGCTATTGTTAACTATCCTTAGATTGCTTTCCCTGTTCATCTATCTTGGAAAACAATACTTCTGAGCTAAGAGTGCTGTTGTTAGCTAAAGGTTCAAGAAAATTTCTAACTACTTGTTTTTAACAGTGTCATTAGCCTATTGTCAAACCTTATTATTTTTAGATTTACTTCTCTGTTCATTCAATCATTTAAGAGAGTTGATTAACTGAACTTCTTACAAATTCACTTATCCATTTGTTAAATACATTTGTTAGTTAATCTTTGAGTGATCAAATAACTAATTGAATCAATACCATGCTTTAACTACTTGTATTAGGAGGTCACTAGCCCACTAACAATTCATTTATATTCAGATTGTCCTCTCTGTTCCTTTATTCTTTTAAACTAGTTTTTTTTTTTCTGATTTGAGGTACTGTTAACTATAACTTCTTGATAATTCAAACTTCAAATCTTTGTTAACTCATTTGAGTGGTTCCATTATCAGTCATTCAAAAGTTTTACTAGCCTATTGTCAAATCAGATTTGTATCTAACACAACTCTGTTCATAAATGTTTCAACAGACCAACTTTCTGAAAAAAATGCTACTGGTTACTTCCTGCAAACATCAAGTTTCAAATTGGTTAGTTTATTTGAGTGACAAACTTGACATTCAGAATGTTGGTTAGCATTTAGAAGTTGGCTTTGCAAGTGTGTTCTCCTGACAAATTAATTTTTCACCTTTTCTGTTTATTCAACAGACAACAGGAACTTCTTCTGATATGAAATGCTATTGTCTAACTTCTTTCAAAATTCAAACTTAAATCTTACTAATTCATTAGGAGAACCTAAATGACATTCATAATAGTTGTTAGCATTAGACAGTTGGCTTTGCAAATGTGTTTCACTGATATTTCAATATTTATCCTAGTCCTCTTTTCCAATCACTCATCTAGAGTGATGAATCAATTCTAAGAATGAGTGTTTGCTAATAAAAGCAAATATCCATTTAACCAATTTATTTTGAGTGATTAATTTGTCATTCAACAGGTTCATAAGAACCTACTGACATTTCAGACTTTCCTCTAAGTACTTATCTAAGCACTTCCCTGCTCTTCCAACAGTCAACACAGAGTATTTCTGGAATGATGTGATAATATCCTAAACTTCAGATTTGCTATATCACTTAGGTAACCTAATGATATTTACAAAGTTTGTTAGCAGTAAAAGGGTTTGATTTATATGGGTGGATCCCATGTTCAGTGAGATAGAGGCTTATGCACAGAGGGCTTAAGTGACAGAACAGAGGAGGCTCGGGCCGAGCTGGGGCAGTGGTCATCGCCGGTGGTTGGACGGCGCCGAGGAGGCGGTGACGGCTGAAATGGGATGCCAGAGAGTCGAGTAGGCTAGGGGAGGTCTTGGGGCGGCCAGAGAGGCACTATGGCGGCGCGGCGACAGCAGGTGGCGGCCGGCCATGGACGGGAAACATGGCGGTGGCGCTAGGGTGGAGTTGGGGCCAAATTGGTGGGAGCATGAGGACTATTAGGTCAGGGGTAACACACCGGTGTGCTCAGTGGAGGCGGGGAAGATCGGAGGCGGGCTGGCGGCAGAAAGCGGCGGCGGCGCGGGTGCTCCACCGTGGCGGCAACCCTGGAGAGGAAGAGAGAGAAAGTGAGAGGTAGATGGTGACTACAGGATTCTCACGAAGAGAAGAATCGAGCTGGGGCTCGCTGGAGGAGGCGCGATAATGGTGGCGGTGGGATTGACCGGAACCGGAGAAGAAGGCAGTTGCGCGGCTCCTCGGTGGCGTAAACTCTGAATTTCTTGAGGGTGTCGGCTCCTGGGGTGAAGGGACACCGGTGCGACCAGAACGGTGAACGGCGGTTCGGCGGCGCGACCGGTTCCAAGAATGGCATTCGGAGCTTCTACCTCGTTTCAGTTGGGAGAAGAGATAAATGGAGAAGGGAGTTGGGGAAGATGAAGAAGAGGAGGTTAGGTAGCCGGTGCTCTCCGTATATAGAGAAGAAGGCGGAGCATTCGCGTGGAAGCTTTGGGTGCACCGTGGAGGCATGCTCGGGTGCAGCGATAACGCGACATGGACATGCGTCCGGGCAGAGCATGGGCGAGGGCATGGGCTAGGTGTGGGCAAGGAGAAGCTGTGGGCGGCCGGGCAAAACCGGGGGTGGCTTGGTGCGCTGGCACAGCTGCGCAAGGCGCGTGGCCATGCATGGCCGGAGCAGGCTGCTGCGGTGGAGAAGAAGAGCTGACGGGTGGGGCCGGTCAGTCAGGGATGGTCAGTCAGGGATGAAGGGAATTTGGGTTTTTCAGTTTTCCAGAAATTGCTGAGAGGTTTAGGGATTTATTTGACATAGAAGTATAGCTCGAAAAATTCTGAACATTTTAGGGAGGTATTCTGACATAAGGTAGATTATTGTGTAATTATTTTAGAATTTTATGTGCCTTGTATATTTCTGTAAAATCCTTTTAAGTTTCAGTTTGTATATACTTTATTGTTTGACTTGAAGAACTTTTGTAAAACATGTTTTGATTTAATCCCTCATTTTATTAACAGTACATTTATGCTAAGTTTGCTTTTTTTTTTAATTATCACTTTTTGTTTCAATTCATTTTGATCCTTAATTAGTTTTGTATATCCATAAATAGATTCTTAAAATTTCTTTATTAGATAAAAAGCCTTGCAAATAAAATCTAGAAAAGCAAATGTCAATAAAAACCATCAAAAGTTTTAAAAAGATCATATTTTCATATTTATGAAAATAAGCCCAAATTTTGGGCTGTTACACATCAATGAGTGCTAATACGAATGATCCCGAGGTTTGTCTATCACGTAATAATTATTTCATAATTATCAATTTAAATATATATGCATACTACTTTACTCCTAGCGACAGGGCATGATAATCGAACCAAGTACATATGATTTGGACGAACTCTAGGGTGTTCGAGGACAACCCTATTTCTTCATCAAGACGGAGATCATTGACCCGAAAGGAGAGTTTCACTCCTTCGGCGACACCGCTTAATACATGTTCAAACAATTGATTCAATTGTAATTCACTTTGAATTGTAATTCAATTGTAACTCTAGCGACAATACATGAACTTTCTATTGTAATTGATTTTGAGTTGTAAATCACTTTGAGTTGTATATCTATGATTTATCTATTTTATGCTTACTTGTTTTCAGAGAGTATGGCTAGCATTTCCTGAGGCTAGTCGAAAAACTGAATGTTTTTAGCTATAAAAGGATCTATCATAGGCGGTTTTGTGGAATAAACCGTTTGTGAAGGCCTACTATCACATATATTTTTGTGGTATAAATCATCTGTGAAGACCTACTATCACAGACAATTTTATAGTATAAACCGTTTGTAAAATTTTACTATCACAAACGGTTATAACCAACAACCGTATGTGATAAGTCAGATATCACAGACGGTTCTTTTTACTAACCGTCTGTGATATGTATCCAATCACAAACGGTTGGTACATATAACTGTCTGTAATGGCCGACGTATCACAAACGGTTTGGGGTATAAGATGTCTGTGATAGTGGGCCTTCATAGATGGTTTTGGGTATAAGTCGTCTGTGATAGTAGGCCTTCACAGACGATTTGTACTACAAAAACTTCTGTGTTGTGACTTATCACAAATGACTCATAAACTGTCTGTGAAACCGCCAATTATCATAGATACATAAAATGAGACGGTTCAAAAACCGTATGTGATAACGGTTTAGAACCATCTGTGATGACCTTTTGTGTACTAGTGGTCAGAAGCGATGCTCTCATAGTCGGCATTGGAAGGGCCATCATAGTTCTTCCTATGGGTACCCGTATAACAGTAGAGGATGCTCTTCTGTATCCTGAATCTAAACGTACCATCACCAGTTTTAAAGACATTCATCTGAACGAATTTCATGTATAAATCAATAATGAGAATGGTACAAAATACCTAGTCATGGCTAAGTCTAACGGATGCTAGAAGCAAGTGGTCGAAAAACTACCTTATTTCTCATCAGGATTGTACTACACATATATAAAACCTGAAGTTTATATTGCGATAAAAATGATTTTTAAACACCCAGAAATATTTAAGATCTGGCATGATTGTCTAGGTCATCCTGGTTTGGTCATGATGTGAAAACAACAACAACAACAAAGCCTTTGGTCCCAAATAAGTTAGGGTAGGCTAGGAATGAAACCTCCTCAAGGTCAAAGAAACGAGAGCCTTGCGAATGGAATTAAAAAAGATAAAAATACGAAAGAAAAAACCTACAAGACTAAAACCCTAAGCCGTACATCCTACCATCTGAGCCGAGAGCCTAAAACACAGCCCCTAAACCTTCTTATGGTTCCAGTACGTGGATTGCTAACTTCCATGCGCTCCTATCCAAAGCTAATTCTTTAGCTACATTCCAATCCCTCAAATTTCTTTTAACTGCTTCCTCCCATATTAGTCTTGGTCGACCTCTACCTTTTCTTATGTTTTCAGTACGTCTTAAAATTCCACTACGTACCGGTGCCTCAGAAGGCCTCCATTGGTGTTTTAGACCTGCATAAATCATAATAAAACATGGCTATGGAAACCCAAGAAACTCTTAAGCTGCTGTCGGGACCTAGAATTACGATTCTGGAAACCTCTGTGTATACTGCACTAGTCCAGGATCACGCTAGTGCACACAGGGTTAACACAGGTAAATATCGATCCACACAAGCGATAAATAAAGTAAACGATTAGTTTGAATAACAAATAAGGGTTTTGACCTTATGGTCGAGTTTACACTTATTAAGCCACGCAGGGCTAACAGTAAATAAAGCAGCAGCGGAACGGAAAACTCCAGCGTAGATCCCACCAATTCACCACAGGCAACCAACTGGGATCCAGACCTTAACGCACGATCAACCTTCAGCGAACTCCTCCATGAAAGCAGGCGTAGACTCCTCCTCTTCTGTAGGTTTGGCACAAGTTTTACAACAAGCGTGAGTACACAACCGTACTCGCAAATCATACCACAGAATGCAATGTATAGATGCAGGCTTATTCCAAAAGAAAAGGCTTCTGTGGTTCTTTTGCATAAAAGCAACATTTGCAATTGAATATGAATAATAGATTGAAAGCATAATTCAAAACAAATAGACAATATTAATTTAACAGTTGTTTTCACAAAGACACCCACTAAGCAGATTCTTTCACACGACCATATGATTGAGGTCACAGCTCCCATCCCAACATTTTATGAAAACTACCCTCGTGTGAAATCCCGAGCATGTCCATGACCATGACGCGCTATTCGAATAGATTGATTTAACACTCTGCAGAGGTTGTACACTTTACCCACAAGATACAACTAGTGTAGCAAGCACCAATCGTAACAAAACAGTTCGAAAACTTCATCTCAAACATTGACGTTCCCAGTGTGCTTACAAACCGCTATACCAGCTCACATAGAATTGGTATAACACACACCGCTGGACAGGGAAGACGAATCGTCCCGCGATGCAACCACCAAGTAGTCACATGTCCACCCTGTCACATAGCCTAACCTATCCACCTGAACATCAATGCCGAGAATCCATAACTTACTAAGTTAGACCCGTCCCATACCAGGCATGTGGTCGTACAGTAAGGCTCAGTTCAATGGCGCACAAAGTTAAGTCCTTAATTGACCAAGGCAAGACTTCCATTTTCTAACTAGATCACAAAGATTATCATTCCCATCACATAGACCACCATGTCACACAGTCTCCACCACTTGTCTCAGTCTAAATCCTTTACCACCCAGTTGGTTTTAGTGCAACACATGCCATCACGAAGTAACAACACATAGCACACAGTTTTACTCAAAGTTCCATAGTCACTTAGTCATAATTAATATTTGCAACTTTACATGAGATGTGAGACTCGTAGCATGGCTAAGCAATTGTACTCGCATCTAACCAACCCACGTTGGTGCTATAATATTACCAACTCATAACCAATCTAGGGTGACAAGGAAATATGGCATACAAGGCCAAGGTGTGATAACAATTCGGATAATAACTATGCCCAAAGCATTTAAATAAATAATTAAAGTAGAATGCAATAATTTAACACAAAGTAATTTGAAAACTGGGTTCAAGATGATCAAAGGTATGACTTGCCTTGGAAAAGGTCTATGTACTGGTCTTGATCTTGGGGTGCTCCTTCTTCCACAAAATTCCCGACGAATCGACGTCTAACTCGCAAACGAGATAAATAAACAAAATAAATAAATAACAGAGGCAAAACAAGCTCCAAAAATTAAATAAAAATCTCAGATAAATAGATCTTGAATTTAGACAAATTTAGGAATTTGAATGGGCTCAATCGGAGTTAGGATGCAAAAGTTATGAGCTCTGGAAGTTTAAATCTAAAAAGAAACCCTAATTTGGATTTTCTGGATTTCCCGAATTATTTCTCTAAAGAAAATTCGGATTAATGCACAATGATGATGTCAGCGAGGATTTCCGGAAAAGAAATAATAAAAAGAAATCTCTGACATGTGGGACCCACATGTCAGTGGCACGGCTCACGGTGGACTAGGTCCACCGAGCCATCTGGATCGGCGCACGGCTTGAGGTGGCACGCGGGCTGAGGTGGACCAGTGACCGGGCGACACGTGGCGCAAGGGGGAGCTGGCGGCTGAGGTGGCTGGCCATGCACGCGGACACGTCAGATGAACGGCGGCGGCGCTCGGGGAACCAGGGATCTGGCGAATGGCGGCTCGCCGGCGGCGGCGGATGGCACTGGGAGGTAGAGGGTGACACGAGGATCACGCGGGTGTGCTCACTGGTGCACGGGGACAACCAGGGTGGCCGGCGGTGAGGTAGAAGCGGCGGCGAAGTCTCGGGTTCGTCGGGATCGGGGCTCCGGTGGTCTTCCGACGAGACCAAGGCCACCAGGAGGTAGAGGAGCTTCGTGCGATGCCGAGGGTGCAGACGAAGAGGCGCGGGCGGCACCGACGGCGGAGAACAAGCTCGTCGGAGTTGCGGCGGCGCAGATTGCTTCTCTGAGCTTTTGCGGCGGCTAGGGTTAGGGTTTTGAGCGGCGGTTGCGCAGGTTGGAGTGCGGAGACCGAGGGCTAGCTCCCTTTATATAGGGGCGTCTCGAGGAGGTCTAGGGCACGGACGGCGAGAAAAGCGGGGCGGCGGCGGAGTCCCAGTCGTCCCCGACTCGGAGACGATGAACAGTGCCTCGGTGGGGCCCACTTGTCAACGGCTACGGCTCGGGCGTGATCGCGTGGGAAACGGAGCAGGTGCGGCTGACTGGTGGGACCGGACGGCTGTGCGCGTGCGGAGAGAGGGAGGGGCTGACACGCGGGGTCCACCTGTCAGTGGGAGGCGGGCTCGCCTTGTGTTGTTGAAGTGGTCAAGAGCGAGAATAGGAGTGGGCCGAGGAGATTAGGCCCGAGACTATTTTCGAGATTTTTAATAGTTTTTCTAATTTAGAAAATACCAGAAATTCAAATAAGCAATAGAATATAGCAAATGAACTCAGAAAAATTCTAGAAAAATCTAGAAAATATATCTGAGCACAATGAACCCAAATAAAATAGTTTTGGCTATTGTTCATGTTGGGATTATTCACATTAAATGTTTTTGATTATAAAGTCCAATATTAAGCTTTTGAATTAAATTCAAATAAAATCCAAATGGTGAATTTTCTTCCTACTAACTATTTAAAAGATTTTTAATCTCAGAAAATTGGGATGTTACAAACCTCCCCCCCTTAAAGGAATCTCGACCCCGAGATTCAGGCTAGCTAGAGAAAAGGCTAGGAAACTCGGCTTTCAGCTCTTCTTCACGTTCCCACGTTGCTTCTCCTTCTGAGTGGTTGCTCCACTGGACCTTGCAAAAACGAACCATCTTGCTTCTGGTGAGGCGCTCTGCGACATCCAAAATCTTGACTGGCTGCTCCTTGTAGGTAAGATCCTCCTTCAAGTCAATTGATTCCAACGGGGCTTGTTCTTCTGGCACCTGAAGACACTTCTTCAACTGCGAGACATGAAAGACATCATGCACTCCTGCTAACGACTGCGGTAGCTCCAACTGATAAGCAACTTCTCCACGACGTTCCAAAATCTTGAACGGACCAACATACCTAGGGGCAAGCTTCCCTTTGGCATAGAACCTTTTGACGCCTCTGAGCGGGGTAACTCGAAGATAAACGAAATCCTCGGGTTCAAAACTGAGATCACGACGACGATTATCGGCATAGCTCTTCTGCCTGGACTGAGCTATCTTCATTCTTTCTCTGATCATGGCCACTTGCTCTTCTGCTTCTTGAATAATGTCTGGACCGAATCGATCGTTCAAATTGTTTACGACCAATTCAACGGGGTTCGGCAGGCACGGCCATACAAAGCTTCAAATGGTGACATTTGCAGACTAGCCTGATAATTATTGTTGTATGAGAATTCTGCATACGATAAACTTTTATCCCATCGGGTAGCATTAGCTAGAGCGCAAGCTCTCAGCATATCCTCCAATATCTGATTAACTCTTTGATCGTCCATGCATGCGTGGATGGTACGCGAGATGAAATTCAGATGGTTCATGCAAACTCTGCCAAAAACGAGAAGTGAACTAAGATCCTCGATCTGACACTATCTTCTTGGGCACTCCATGCAAACTGACAATCCTAGCCATGTACAGTGCGCAAGGCGATCTCACGAGTATGTGGTTTTGATGGCAGAAATGGGCGACCTTTGTTAAGCGATCGACTATTACCCGGATCGAATCGTAACCCGATTGGGTCTTGGGTAAACCGTGATAAAACCATCCCGATTTCTTCCCACTTCCATTACGGAATCTTGGCGGTTGCAACAATCCTGCTGGTCTCGGTGTTCTCGCCTTTACTTTTCGGCGGATGTCGCATAAGGCAACGAACTCTCGACTTCGCTTCAAATTTGGCCACCAAAATTTAGTCTTAATATCTCGATACATTTTGGTACTTACGAGGTGAATCGAATACTTTGAGTCATGGGCTTCTTTTAAGATTAGCTATCTTAGACCATCGATATCTGGTACACAGATACGACCATTAATCCAGAGTATGTCTTGATCATCCTTGGTGAAATCTTTAAATTTCCCTTCTGCCATTTTGACCTTGATGTCTGACAACACAGGATCCTTTGGTTGCGCTTCATTAATCTGCTTCTCCAAGGTAGACTGTACCTCCAAATTGGCTATAAATCCTGCGGACACAACTTCTAGCTTTAGCTTCTGAAATTCTTCATACAGTTCTGGGCAACTTTCCTTTACTTCCAAAGCATTGCAGTAACTCTTACGACTTAGAGCGTCTGCAACTACGTTGTCTTTCCCGGGATGGTAGTGGATTCCAAGATTATAATCCTTGATCAATTCTAGCCATCTTCTCTGTCTCATGTTCAAATCTGACTGGGTGAAGATGTACTTGAGACTCTTATGATCGGTGTAGACTTCACAGCGATTACCGATAAGGTAGTGACGCCAAAATTTTAAAGCATGCACTACGGCAGCTAATTCCAGATCGTGAGTAGGGTAATTCTCCTTGTGAGGTCTCAACTGCCTTGACGCATAAGCGACAGCTCTTCCTTCTTGCATCAGGGCGCATCCTAATCCTTGACGCGAAGCATCACAATAGATATCGAAATCCTTGCGAATATCTGGCAAAATCAACACTGGGGCTGAAGTCAAACGCTTCTTCAATTCCTGAAAACTTTCTTCACAGGCTGGAGTCCAAGTAAACTTTTTCTCCTTCTTCAACAATTGCGTGAGAGGCTTAGCAATTGATGAGAATCCTTCGATGAAACGGCGGTAATAACCTGCCATTCCCAAGAAACTGCGAATCGAGTTCTGATTTTGGGTGCTCCAGTGTAACTTGCTTTAACTTTACCGGGGTCAACTGCTACTCCCTTAGCTGTCATCACATGACCAAGGAAATCAACTTCTTTCTTCCAAAAATCACACTTACTGAACTTGGCATACAACTGATGCTCTCTGAGTTTTTCCAATATTATCCTTAAATGCTCGGCGTGTTCTTCCTCCGACTTAGAGTACACTAAAATATCATCAATGAACACAACTACGAACTTGTCCAAATATTCCATGAATACTTTATTCATTATGTTCATGAAATAGGCAGGGGCATTAGACAGACCAAAGGACATGACTAAGAACTCATAATGTCCATACCGTGTTGAGAAGGCGGTCTTCGGTATATCCTTAGGACAAATCTTTAGCTGGTGGTAACCTGATCGCAGTCGATCTTTGAGAATAATCCGACTCCTTTCATCGATCAAGCAGATCATCTATCCGGGTAGTGGGTATTTGTTCTTGATAGTAACCGTTGAGAGAGCGGTAATCAATACACATCCTCATACTTCCATCCTTCTTCTTGACAAACAACACCGGCGCTCCCCACGGTGACGGCGGGTCTCACGAAACCTTTCTCCGTAAGTTCGTCTATACGCTTCTTCATCTCTACCAATTCATGGTGGCATCCGATAAGGTCTCTTCGAAATTGGTGCTGTCCACGGCACTAGGTCGATGGCGAACTCAATGTCACGATCGGTGGCATCCAGTAATTCTTAGGAAACACATCCAGGATATTCACCGACCATGGTACTTCTTCTAAGGAAAGGGTTTTGCATGTTTACTAGTAAATGTCCATCACGAACCGAGGTGGCTAGAAACTCTACCTTGTTTCCTTTGGCGTCCTCGATTATTACGGCTCTTGGCCACAATCTAGCACTTTGTGCTTGGATAACCAATCCATGCCAAGAATGACATCTAAGGTGCAGGTGTCTAGAACAATTAGGTTGGCTAGAAACTCAACTCCACTATGAGTAACTTAGCTCCTAAACATCCCACTCTAGTACTTAGCTCTGCTCGGTATTGGACTAACAAAGTATGCTTAAGTTGCATAACTTCCAAATTATTCTTGGTTGCAAACATTCCAGAAACAAACGAATGCGAAGCTCCAGAATCAAACAAAACTGATGCAGGTACTGAGTTAACCAGAAACTTACCCAGTACGACGTCCGGTGATTCCTGGGCTCCTTCCAGAGTGACGTGGTTGACACGGCCTCTGATCACGGACTGTGGTGCTCCTCCGGCTTGACCGGCGACTTGTGAAGCTCCTTGGTTGATGCCTGGCGCTGGTGTCTTGGATGGCGTAGCTCCAAGGTTGAAGCGTACTGGAGTGATTGTTCCCCTTTGCGGACACTGGTTGGCAAAATGTCGGTGGCCGGCGGCGTAATGGACCTTTAGTGCGTTCGCGGGTTGCTTCTGGATTGGGGTTGCAGTGCGGGGTTGTGGAAGTTACGGCGGTGGGCGGGTCTTGAAGTTGGTGCAGTGCTCTGAACGAAGTGCAGGGTGAAACACGTTGAAGCTTGTCCGCCTTCGTTCTTGCCCTCTGCTGTGATTGATGGTTCCCTTGCTGAGCCATCCGGCGTTTGCGGTTATCTTCCAGCTCCTTGCGTTTGCCCTCTAGAACAAAGGCTTTGTTGACCAACTCCTGGAAATCAGGGGAAGTATGAAGCGTCGGGACCGACTTGCGATCGAGTTGTTTAGTCCCTCAAAAGCGACTCTGGCGGGCCTTGCCCGTGGCTACATCTTCCGATGCATAGCGAGCTAGCTGAGAAAACTTGTTGAGATAGTCCGACACTGACATAGCTCCTTGCTTGAGAGCGCGGAACTCATCCTTCTTGGATCGATAATGCCTTACGATGCGTGATCTTTGGCGGAATGCGCGAAAATTCTTCCGGTGATATCTGTGGCGTTTCATGCGCGCACGAAGTTCTCCCACCATTCAGCGGTGCCTTCCATCCGGTGAGTGGCATCTGTAACCTTTTCATGATCGCCGCCTGCGGGTGATCGCGGCTTCCTTCGATAACTCGAGCCAATCGTGCGCTTCCACCGGAGAGCGTGTCCGGAAAATGTTGGTGGGCGAGTCCTCATAAATTTTGCAAGCTTGGATGGTCCATGGTGACCATGAGCAGCTGGGGCTCCATACTGTTGATTGTTGTTGTTGTTGGCCTGGTTGTTCATAGCTTGCATCCGAGTCATCATGGTATTCATGAAATTTGAGTCTGCTTGCCATGAAAGCTCAAAGTTTTGCAAGTCAATTGGGGTGCTTGTGGCGGGGCGCTCCTGCGGTGGTTGCTCATTGCTTCTTGGCGCTGGGTACCGGAACCACTTGCGTGATCGACGGTTTGAACCATCTGGCGAAGCTCCATAGGTTAGATAAGGTAGCAAGCACAAGATAAGTTGAGAACTAAGCAGGGGGTAGGTTAAACCCAACAAAACACAGATCAAGAAACTCAAATGAAAAACCTTTATTACTTAGGGTCTTAGCATGGCTGCAACAAATGCCTAAGGGCCTTTGCAGCTCATACTCGCACACAAAAAGAAACACGACCTAAGCACACAAAACTACCGCCTAAAGGGCGACTCACTAAAGCAAATCAGCTAAGCGGCTGAAGCCTAAACGAACTACTCAAGAAAGCCTCCACAACCGCGGCGCGCTCGGCGGTGTAGACTCGGAGTGAGCCGGCATCTTGGCAACCGATCTGATGCCTCGGCCAGTGCGGCAAACAGGCGTTCTCGGTGCAACTGGCTCCGCTGGCTCCTCGGCTCTGCATCATCCTCTGGCTCCACTGGGCCTTCCTCTGGATCTTCTTCAGAATCCTCCTCGGGGTCTTCCTCTTCTTCGGGAACTTGGTCGTAGAGGATCTCTTGCAGAGTGGCGACCTTCTCTTGACTCTGCAAAGCTTCATAGACATGATCCAACTCGTGATAGTTCTCTCAAGGCTTCCTCTGGCGGCCACTGGCGGGCGAGTGCACGATCGTAGCGTTGCTCTCTCCTTTGTGGGCGGGTAGCGTCTTGGCAAGTCCACAGTGTAGCTCGGGGTGGTAACGAAGGCGGTGTCTGAAGCTCCGTGCGTAGATGTTGCGAATACGCAGCATGGCCAAGCGCGACGACTCTGGATACCTTCCGGCCAAGTGATCTTCCTCACGAGAGGCGTGCGAAGGTTGGCTTGCCTTGTCGTTCCTCGGCGTAGATCGTCGGCGACAAATCACACCACGGTTTTGTCCATTCACCGCCCGATTGTTGCCAGCGTGCGGTGGGCGATCAAAACCTCCAGAACTCATGAGCGACTTCCACGGCTCGGCGGCATACCCTCGGGCGCTCACCATAGCTCAGAAGATGAGGCATCTGTCAAGGCAGAACGAGCAGGTAAGAGCAACTTTAAAGCAATGGGAAGAAAGGATTATAGCAAAAGTTGAGCGAGAGAGATATGAGGAGAGTTAAGCAATTAATTAACCTTGCAAGTTAATTTTCTTTTAGAAAATAGTTTGGACACTCTAAAGGCGGCCAATCTAACTAAGGTCAAGACCTACGATCGGTATGGCTCGATACCACCTCTGTCGGGACCGAATTACGATTCTAGAACCCTCGGTGTATCTTGCACTAGTCGAGATCACGCTAGCACACAGGGTTAACACGGTAAATATCGATCCACTGGCGATAAATAAAGTAAGCGATTAGTTTGAATAACAAATAAGGGTTTTGACCTTATGGTCGAGTTTACACTTATTAAGCTACGCGAGGCTAACGATAAATAAAGCGTGGAACGGAAAACTCAGCGTAGATCCCACCAATTCACCACAGCAACCAAGCGGGATCGGACCTTAACGCACGATCGGCCTTGGCGAACTCCTCCACGAAAGCAGGCGTAGACTCCTCCTCTTCTGTAGGTTTGGCGCAAGTTTTACAACAAGCGTGAGTACACAACCGTACTCGCAAATCATACCACAAAATGCAATGTATAGATGCAGGCTTATTCCAAAAGAAAAGACTTCTGTGGTTCTTTTGCATAAAAGCAACATTTGCAATTGAATATGAATAATAGATTGAAAGCATAATTCAAAACAAATAGACAATATTAATTTAACAGTTGTTTTCACAAAAACACACAGCTAAACAGATTCTTTCACACAACCATATGATTGAGGTCACACAGCTCCCATCCCAACATTTTATGAAAACTACCCCTCGTGTGAAATCCCCGAGCATGTCTATGACCGCGGACCCGGCTATTCGAATAGATTGATTTAACACTCTGCAGAGGTTGTACACTTTACCCACAAGATACAACTAGTGTAGCAAGCACCAATCGTAACAAAACAGTTCGGAAACTTCATCTCAAACATTGGCGTTCCCGGTGTGCTTACAAACCGCTATACCACTCACATAGAATTGGTATAACACACACCATTTGGATAGGAAGGCAGATCGTCCCGCGATGCAACCACCAAGTAGTCACACGTCCACCTGTCACATAGCCTAACCTATCCACGAACATCAATGCCGAGAATCCATAACACTAAGTTAGGCCCGTCCCATACCGGGCATGTGGTCGTCTGATGAGCTCGGTTCAATGGCGCACAAAGTTAAGTCCTTAATTGACCAAGGCAAGACTTCCATTTTCTAACTAGATCACAAAGATTATCATTCCCATCACATAGACCACCATGTCACACAGTCTCCACCACTTGCCTTAGTCTAAATCCTTTACCACCCAGTTGGTTTTAGTGCAACACATGCCATCACGAAGTAACAACACATAGCACACAGTTTTACTCAAAGTTCCATAGTCACTTAGTCATAATTAATATTTGCAACTTTACATGAGATGTGAGACTCGTAGCATGGCTAAGAAATTGTACTCGCATCTAACCAACCCACATTGGTGCTATAATATTACCAACTCATAACCAATCTAGGGTGACAAGGAAATATGACATACAAGGCCAAGGTGTGATAACAATTCGGATAATAACTATGCCCAAAGCATTTAAATAAATAATTAAAGTAGAATGCAATAATTTAACACAAAGTAATTTGAAAACTGGGTTCAAGATGATCAAAGGTATGATTTGCCTTGGAAAAGGTCTATGTACTGGTCTTGATCTTGGGGTGCTCCTTCTTCCACAAAATTCCCCGACGAATCGACGTCTACTCGCAAACGAGACAAATAAACAAAACAAATAAATAACAGAGGCAAAACAAGCTCCAAAAATTAAATAAAAATCTCAGATAAATAGATCTTGAATTTAGACAAATTTAGGAATTTGAATGGGCTCAATCGGAGTTAGGATGCAAAAGTTATGAGCTCTCGAAGTTTAAATCTAAAAAGAAACCTAATTTGGATTTTAGATTTCCCAATTATTTCTCTAAAGAAAATTCGGATTAATGCGCAATGATGATGTCGCGAGATTTCGGAAAAGAAATAATAAAGAAATCTCGACATGTGGGACCCACATGTCGGTGGCACGACTCCACGATGGACTAGGTCCACCGAGCCATCTGGATCGCGCCGCGGCACGAGGTGGCACGCGGTGAGGTGGACCGTGGCCGGCGACACGTGGCGCAAGGAGGCTGGCGGTGAGGTGGTGGCCATGCACGCGAACACGTTAGATGAGCGGCGCGCGCGGGGACCTGTGGATCCGCGACAGCTCGCCGGCGGCGGCGGATGGCACTAGGAGGTAGAGGGTGACAAGGAAATATGACATACAAGGCCAAGGTGTGATAACAATTCGGATAATAACTATGCCCAAAGCATTTAAATAAATAATTAAAGTAGAATGCAATAATTTAACACAAAGTAATTTGAAAACTGGGTTCAAGATGATCAAAGGTATGATTTGCCTTGGAAAAGGTCTATGTACTGGTCTTGATCTTGGGGTGCTCCTTCTTCCACAAAATTCCCCGACGAATCGACGTCTACTCGCAAACGAGACAAATAAACAAAACAAATAAATAACAGAGGCAAAACAAGCTCCAAAAATTAAATAAAAATCTCAGATAAATAGATCTTGAATTTAGACAAATTTAGGAATTTGAATGGGCTCAATCGGAGTTAGGATGCAAAAGTTATGAGCTCTCGAAGTTTAAATCTAAAAAGAAACCCTAATTTGGATTTTCTGGATTTCCCCAATTATTTCTCTAAAGAAAATTCGGATTAATGCGCAATGATGATGTCAGCGAGGATTTCCGGAAAAGAAATAATAAAAAGAAATCTCGACATGTGGGACCACATGTCGGTGGCACAACTCACGATGGACTAGGTCCACCGAGCCATCTGGATCGCGCCACGGCTTTGAGGTGGCACGCGGGTGAGGTGGACCGATGGCCGGCGACACGTGGCGCAAGGGGAGCGGCGGGCGAGGTGGTGGCCATGCACGCAGACACGTTAGATGAACGGCGGCGGCGCTCGGGGACCCAGGGATCCGGCGAACGGCGGCTCGCCGGCGGCGGCGGATGGCACTAGGAGGTAGAGGGTGACACGAGGATCACGCGGGTGTGCTCACTGGTGCACGGGAACAACCAGGGTAGCCGGCGGTGAGGTAGAAGCGGCGGCGAAGTCTCGGGTTCGTCGGGATCGGGGCTCCGTGTAACAGCCCTAAGTTAGGGTTTGTGTTTCAAATGTAATATTTTGTGGAGAAATAAAAACTTTTGATGACTCATGAAATCATTTGAAAGTTTTCAAAATTTTCCCTAACAATTTCCATTTTCTTGAACTATGTTCTTGTGAAAGGAAGTTGTTGTCAACAAAATTCTTGACCTTAAACTTGTGATCATACTCTGGAAATATTTTTCCTATCATCTTGACCATCCTAGTTACCTCTCTGAAAAATCTCACAATTTTTAGATTTTGTTTGTTATTTCAAATGGCCAAGTCAAACCAGTTTAGAAATCTGGTCAAACCTCTGGACAGCAGCTTGTGAATTTTCTTGGGAGAAATCTAGTACATGAAAATTTCTAACAAAATTACACAAGGTCGTCCTCTGTCCCAGTAAGCTGCCATAAAAATTTCGGAATTTTTGGAGTTCAGGAGCTACCTCTAAAAATTCCCCAAACCTTCTCTGCCTTTTTAATTCAAATCTGGAATCACTGTTTGTTGGGCTCGGACCCGACTCTGGCTCGAGTCCGACCGCGTCGCTCGGCTCGATCGCACCGCCTAGCTGCACCGCCCACGCCGATCGTTGTCCGCCGTCCGATGTGGATCGCACGGTCCACACTTGATCATCTAGTCGACCTGTCCGAATGCACACATGGATCTCGATCGTCCATCTGAGATCCAACGGACGGCGTCATCTTGATCGAGTCGGACCAACTGACTGTGCTACACCAGACTCCGACTCGCACCATCTTTCTCGCTGCCGCTGGCAGGTAGGAGCCACCTGTCAGGCTCGCCCTCGTCTTCTCCGTCGCGCCGAGCGCACTGGCGTTCGCGCATGCGTGCCACGTACCTCGTCGCTGCCACCCTGATGCCCTCGTGTCCGGCTGTGAGGCATTGCCGTGATCCCATAAAACCCCTGAGCTCACCCACTTTTTCTCCCTTGCTTCCTCGTGCTTTCTCCGCCCGCTTCTTTGTCTCGGCCGGAGCTGAAGCCGAAGGTAGCACCGCCGCGTCAGCGCCGCTCTTGAGCCCACGACCTCACCATCGTGATCCTCACTCGGTGCCGCGTCCATTTTGCCCAGCCCGGGTCATTGGCGTCCAGAGAATCACCTAGTGCGACTTCGTCGTCTCCGCCTCCGGCAGCCTCGGCCCCGCGAGCTTGCTAGCGTTCTGGTGAGTCTTTAACCTCGGCACCTAGTTCCTCGTGATCGCATTTCTCCACTGAAACTTAAGGTGGGATCATTTTCGCTTTTGGTGCATCATTGAGGGCGTGCGACCGATTCTTCTCCGAGCACGGTGATTCGCGCGCGGCGATTCGGCGCCTCGGACCTCTTCGTCGGCGTTTTACGGGCGTCGCGTTCACGGATCAAAGCGGGAGGCGCACCTTCCGAGTCTTCGAAGCTCGCAGCGTCTTCCCATTTGAGCCGCACCTTCTTCTCCGCCTCCGTTCGCCGCTAGCTCGCCGCCGGCGTCCTCGAGTCGTGTCGCCGTCATCGGTTCGCGAGGTCTTTGGTGAACACGGGGAGCCACTCGCGAGTCCAGGGAACCACTCCAGCTCCAGATCCTCCACCTCGCCGTCGCGGCCGCGCGCGGGAACTCCGTCGAGCCGCCAGCAGCATTTGGGTATAATCTCTTTTCTTTAGCGCTAATCTTATTTCTATCTGGGTCTATGTCATGTGGCCCCCTCCTGATTAGAGCGTGTTTAGAAATCTCAAGTTAACCGTTTGAAATCCTCTGAGTCCATGACTTGTGGGCCCTCTCGGATGGTTAAGGTTTTGCGTAAAGTGATGAAACGTGTTTTCTGTTATTAGCATACGTATTTCTCTGTATTGATTAGGTTTAGTGCGCTTCGTGAATGCGAAAACGTATTCTCTGAATACGTTTTGGCGTCGTCATTATAGGCACCGGTGGTCGAGTTGACCGGTCGGTAGCGTCTTCGGCCCCGGTCGTCGACCGTGGTCGGTATCTTGTCGGCGTAAAGGATTTAATGCATTAGAATTTCCGAATTGAAGTTCTGTTGCACTAATAATTCAATTAAACTTAGAAAATTCATAACTAATTCAATTTTTCTCCAAATCGCATGAAACCAGTTCTGTTATTTTTAATTTTAAATGTATTATTTGCTAAAATTGGTTTCACCCGTGTCTCTGTTAGCAAAAATTTGGTTATTGATTAAATGGTGTATTATGTATTTTCCAAATTAGAAAATTCATATCTATCTCAATATTTGTCCAATTCCAGTAAATCCAATTTTGTAAATTTTCATTTTTAATGTACGAATTATCAGGATAGGTTTTAGATATGTTTCTGTTCATAAATTTTGTTAAATAATTAATTGATGCTTTATGTGTATTGTTAGCTTAGAAAATTTCTAGAAAATTCATAACAAATTAAAATGAGTTGTTTTCTGTTTCTAGAAATTTGTTAGATCATGTTTTAGCTGCTGTGTAAAGTTTGGTATGTTTTGTTGTTGTTGAATGTTGTATTGTTGTCGGTGTTATTTTTGTTCTTATTCGTTGTTTTTGCTCGATTGATAGATTGCGACGGTTCTGGTTTTGTCGAGAGTGATCCTCTGCAACAGGTTGAGCATTTTTGAGTTGCAGCAACCAGGCAAGCAGTTTGATCATGTTAATCCCTTTATATTCAAACTAATATTTTGTTTGCAACTTTTATGTATGCATTGCTATTTTTATTTAAATATGGTTAGTGGGCCCATTAGTTGCATAATCTGCAGGCAAATAATATTCCTCTACTACTTGAGCCTAGGTTATTTGCTGTGATTAGAGATCGTTAGATGGTCTCTTGTCACTTAGTAGATACGATTTCAACTGCTTAGACATGCTTAGTATCGGTAGAAATGGGCGGTTATCGACTTAGTCGGTAACCTTGATCACACAAAATTATTATAACTTTTGTTTCAGCATTTTGGCTATGTTTATTTGTAAAAACTAAAAAACTGAAAATAAAATGATTTGGACTTGGGCAGAATGGTAAGATTGGTGTGTTCTGTTGGGTGTGACTGGAATGGTGCCCGAGTCAATTAAGGACCGAACATCTTGTGAGTGGATGTTATCCAGGCATTTTTGCGTGCTAACCACACTAGAGTATATGGGACCTCTCTTGACTTAGTACTTTGGCGTGTATTGGCTCGGGTCGCAGGAGGTCGCAGGAGGATGGTGTTGGGAGCATGGTAGTTGTCCAAAAGCTTTATCTGAGTGGGTAGTTGTCTTTTCGGCTTTACCATGTCGGCGTATGGATTTCTATCCATACAGGCGGCTCAGTTAATACACAATATTGGAAAACGTCTCGTAGGACTTAGCCGTGCGACATACCTTGGAAGTGTGTTTTGGCTTAAAGGCGATGCGAAGTGTGGCATGCGATGGTACACCCTGCGAGGTTAAAACTATTCGAATAGCCTCGCCCTAGGTTATGGACACGCTTGGGTAAGCTTTTCAAGAGTTAGACTACAACCTTTTAAATTAAAGCGTGAAGGGTGGTGCGAATCGGGATTCGTGCTATGTTGTGGTGACTATTGGGATAGTCACTTCCAGGTGGTTACTTGTATCTATCTTTATTTCGCTATTATTTCAACACTAAAAATGAATTGCAAATTTGCCTTCAAACTGTATTACATTATTGCAAACAAACTTGGCTTTATGCAAATGGAACATATGGCCTCCACCAAATAAGCTTTGCATGTAGCATATGAGCAGTGCCGCTAGTTCACACGTCGATCTTGCGAGTACAAAAATAATTTTGTACTCATTGCTTTGCTTAATGTTTTGTTGCAGAGGAAGAAGGTGAGCCCCAAGGGCCTCACTACGTGAGTTGTCTTGCCGCCGTGTGTGACGACTAGGCTTGGCGGTCCGGTCAGATGCCTTGTGGGTTGAAGGCACGCTGATTGGCTTTGTTTATAGCCATCTTATGACACTTTTGCTTCCGCTGTTTAATTAGTTACCTATTGTAATTTGGCTGGTCGGCTTTTGTTGTAATAACTCTACTACTTTGTTGTCATCTGTTTAGTATTGTGATGTTTGGACTCTATGTTTAGAGTGGAGTTGATGCTTAATTTTGTGAAGAGGTGTGCATACTGCAGTTCTGGGAAGTATGCATGTCTCGAGGCTTAGTTTATTCGATTTGTGATGCTAGGACCAGGTGGTTGGTTAAGCATTACAAGTCAAATAAACTGGGGTTGGAGTGCGGAGACCGAGGGCTAGCTCCCTTTATATAGGGGCAGCTCGAGGAGGTCTAGGGCACGGACGGCGAGAAAAGCGGGGCGGCGGCGGAGTCCCAGTCGTCCCCGACTCGGAGACGATGAACAGTGCCTCGGTGGGGCCCGCTTGTCAGTGGCTGCGGCTCGGCGTGATCGCGTGGGAAAGCGGAGCAGTGCGGCCGATCGGTGGGACCGGACGGTGTGCGCGCTGCGAGAGAGGGGGGGCCGACAGCGGGTCCACTTGTCGGTGGGAGGCGGGCTCGCTTGTGCGCTGGCCGAGATGGGTGGCGAGCGCGGAATAGGAGTGGCTGAGAGATTAGGCCGAGACTATTTTCGAGATTTTTAATAGTTTTTCTAATTTAGAAAATACCGAAATTCAAATAAGCAATAGAATATAGCAAATGAACTCGTAAAAATTCTAGAAAAATCTAGAAAATATATCTGAGCACAATGAACCCAAATAAAATAGTTTTGGCTATTGTTCATGTTGGGATTATTCACATTAAATGTTTTTGATTATAAAGTCCAATATTAAGCTTTTGAATTAAATTCAAATAAAATCCAAATGGTGAATTTTCTTCCTACTAACTATTTAAAAGATTTTTAAGCTCAGAAAATTGGGATGTTACAAACCTCCCCCCTTAAAGGAATCTCGACCCGAGATTCAAAGCTAGCTAGAGAAAAGGCTAGGAAACTCGGCTTTGGCTCTTCTTCACGTTCTCACGTTGCTTCTCCTACGAGTGGTTGCTCCTTTGGACCTTGCAAAATGAACCGCCTTGCTTACGTGAGGCGCTCTGCGACATCCAAAATCTTGACCGTTGCTCCTTGTAGGTAAGATCCTCCTTCAAGTCAATTGATTCCAACGGGGCTTGTTCTTCTGGCACCCGAAGACACTTCTTCAACTGCGAGACATGAAAGACATCATGCACTCCTGCTAACGACTGCGGTAGCTCCAACTGATAAGCAACTTCTCCACGACGTTCCAAAATCTTGAATGGACCAACATACCTAGGGGCAAGCTTCCCTTTGGCATGGAACCTTTTGACGCCTCTGAGCGGGGTAACATAATTTAAAAGGTTACACCAAAACCCTTTTATCAAAGACATATTATTATCTGACAATTTCACCATCATGCAAACACAAGTCACCTATTTAATCCCATCATAAATCTTTCCAAAAGAAACACAATAGATTATTTTTTAATATTTTGTTATCTTAATAAGATTGCAGCAGTCAACCTGTTCTAGAGTATATCTAGTACACCAACTGCACTATCGGAGCAAACCTTTTTTAACAAGGGCATGCAGCCACAATACATCCTCATGAAACACACGTGAATAAATCACTTTCAAATTTCAACCCTTCTCCTATTCGGAATGCTCCCACTAATTTAGTACACACTAATTCTAATCTAGAGGCTATCATAAACCATTGATGATTATTCAATCATGGACGAATTGATGATCATTTCTCTATTTGTATTCCCACGAGCATAAATAAGATCATCAAATAGCCAATTAAACAAAATTCCATATTATTATTTATTAAGACAACAGCCGAATGCATCCTTATACTTCTCTTCCTACACAGTTAGATTAATCCATTGAGACCAAATAATCCAACAAGTTTAGCAAACTAATCAATTCTAATGATCAACCATTTCATCAATATCTCACACTTATTAAAAACTCCTTTAACTTCCATTAGATATAGTCATACCCTTAAGCACAGTTCATCCAAAAACTACTACAAAACACCATCAAATCGATCCACTTTCCTCCCAAGGATCTTAGTTAAGATCGAATATGCACCACACTACAGACCCAACTTGATAACCCATATCACATCCATTAATTTCTTTGATTATAATCTCTCACTTAACCACGACAAGACATCGCTAAAGGTTTTAACATTTTCTTTCATAAAAGAGAAGCATTCAACTTCAACACTCAAAATACCCAAAAGAGATACATTGAGTCAAAGCTTCCACATACTAAAGGGCTTGCAAAAGAAAACTTTCATTATCCAAAAACATCAAGCGCATATATGGGTCATGTTTCCCAACGAAAAAGACAAAACTCAAATACAAAGGTCAATCTTGATAATTAGCCAATTTCACCAGCCGCAAGAATAATTCAACATTTGGGAAAACAATGGTTGCTTTTAAGGGTCAAATTAAATCAGTGAAAACACATCAACTGCATGTAACCACTAACCCAAGAAAATTCATCAACCAACAACGAGTAATCATAATAACCAAATGTAAACTCAAGAAAAACATCAACCTTTCTCAAAGCAACCCATCAATAGCAAATGGACAAGAGTTGACCCGATTCAAATTTAGGGAAGAGAACAACTTTCCTAAAGATACTTACTATCAACGCCTGTACTAAGATATCGGAGGTAACTACTTCACTATTCTCTTACCACGAACGGTGGTATAAACTGGTAAAGCCTAGGGCCACAACCATGACCTCAACCTCTCCACATCGATTATCCCCACACATAACCAAAATAATCAATTTATTAGCAATCATACTAAATTCATATTAGCAATCATCAATACGATATAACAAAAACGTAAAAGCAATGCAATAACCCAATCCTACCTACTGTGCATATATAGTGTGTCAAGATTAATATTTCAAATACCATGGACCTACAGCCCGCTTTGATATCAATTGTAACACCCCAACCCAACATGAGCCTGAAATGCTACTAAAAAAACAAACTAAAACTTCTTACTAAATTTTGGTAAAACCTCCTTTGTATAGTTAACCATACCGGAGGTTCTAACAGGCATTTATTTCATAATTCAATAATACAAACTTCCAATTTAAACATAATAAAAAGGCATCCAAAATATTCTAATCAACTCTATTACAAATCATCCAAGGCATATGGAAAAATCATAATAAGTCCTTTAAGCAGTTTGATCAAATACTAAATGATCATCCAACTTATTCAACTGTGAATGGTACGTGGCAGTGTGCATCCAAACTTATGACTATTCCCTCCCATGCATACCTTTCTTGTAAGGTGTACCTAAAAACACAAACAACAGCAAGAGTGAGTCCAAGACTCAGCAAAGTACAATTAATGAGATAATAAAATTCACAGCCATAATATCATCATCATCTGGCGCCAGTCGGGTCCTTCTGCCGGCGGTGGTGGTGGTTGTGGAACGTGATTATCCTGGTAATCCGCCTGATCGTTTCCTTGGCCGCTGATGCTGCCGCTGCCGTTCCTGCGGGTGTTCACCATCTGCTGGATCCTCCAAGGATTTAGAAACGATGGCAAGGAATTCTAAGGGGCATAAATTTAAAATAGCCCAAGAGCCAATGAACACGCAACAAAGAACCAACTTTTCCAAAATAGTTCTTTTATTCATTTATTTTATTAATTGATTATGGCTATCACAAAGGTAATTGATAGCTCATAATTCGCATCTAAAGTCCGAACTAAGGGAAAAGCATCTATGGGGTACTAGGGGTATAGTCTATCTCATTAGAGCTAGCCTCGCCTGCCTTGTAGCTAGCCAGCTCTGCTTCGTCTGCCTTCAGCCTTGCTTCCGTATACTCCAAGCTATCCAGTGCCTTCGTCAAGTCCACCTGGCGCGTCAGCTCGGGGGAATCTTCTTCTTTGGCGGTGCGGAAGGTGCTGTCGAGTCTGGTCGGAAGATGCATCGGGTAATAGTGGAACCCGGTGCCGACGAGGTAGTGGTCGTAGATGTGGCGAAGACGACGGACTGCCTCTCTTGCTGCATCCTGAATTCCATCAACGAAGGTGTCGCGTCTGATCGGAGCGTGGAAGATGTGGAAGACTGAGTTCGGCGACAGATCAGAGTAAATCAGCACTTCCACCCTCCAGAGCCGTCGTTCTCCCACCTTGTACCTATAGCCCTGGAATGTTGGCCTCTTCTTGTACTCCAAATGTTGCATCATCTCCCAAAGCAGCTCGGTCCAGTATCCAGCAAGAACTCCGTGAGAGGTAGCGTCCGGTATCTCGGCCATCTACAATTTTTGAGAAAGAGATGAGTCAGTAACCGTTTTAAAGAGAAGGGTTGAGAGAGGACTCTGTATAGACTCAAAATAGTTTTAGTTTTTTAAAATAAGTCCTTAAGGAAATTGTGGGGCCACGACCTACAGTCGATATGACTCTGATACCACTTTTGTTGAACCCGGGAACGAAGGATCCCGAATTCTCTGTGTTCATACACTAGTCCAGGATTTCTAGTGTACACAGTTAAACAAAAGTGATAGCACAATCATATCACGTACTTTATTAATAACAATTTCTGAGTTTATTACAAAAGGGGCCTGAGGCCAAATAGAAAAGAAATAACACAGCGGAAGACAAAATAGTAGTAGACCACACGACTTTCCACAGGCAATCATCTGGGGGTGTAGCCTAGTCGTCAAGATCCTCACCGTCTTGATAGAGGTCTTCTCCTGAATAAAGATTATTCAGCAAGAGGAAGCACAACTTCCGTGCTTGCAAGTTACACCCAATATTGAAAGTTAATGCATGCATAAGGTAAACAAAGGATAGTGGCAGGGTTATTTTGCATAAACAACATTTTCAGGTTAAATAACAATAATAATTTCTAAGGCCGGTTTTTATACTAAAACTAAAATCAGTGATTAAGATGACAATAAATAGTGGATAACATCCATTAAATGAATAGTGAAGGTTACCCTCCTATCACTTGGCTAATCGCCCAATTTTACCATAGGATTATCCATCCTAAAATCTTCTGTTGAAATCATTTTATAAACCAAAAACAAGTCTAAGTTAGAGTGACCTTGCTAGCATGTCCATGACCGCGGACGCGGCTATTCGAATAGTTTCTACTCTGCAGAGTTTGTACAACTTTACCCACATGAGATAATTTGCTTTTAATGTCGGCCAAAACACGCTTCCGAAGGCGTGTGACTAAGCAATTATCATGAGGCCGTTACAATGCAGTGTCTTAATGTATTTATGCCCACTAAGGTTTCGCTACCATTGGACTATCCATCCTCCGGGAGTCCCCTCTTGCGCCAGGTGGGACTCATGTCTAACCAACACCCACACATACAACATAGCACAAATAACACTAAGACGCCACAAATTATTTAGCCAAATCCTGCCCATACAGGACATGTGGTGGTACGGTAAGGCATAGCAAAAAGCGGCTCAAAGGCCGGTCCTTAACTGACTCGGGCGACTTCCAATTAAACCCTGGGCCTTAATCCTAACCAGATTAAGCCCGTGCATAAACCTACACCCACCATCAATCCATCTCGCCCAAGTCCAAACGCATTTTATTTTATTTTATAGTAAAAACCTCTTTATAAACCTTTCGTGGTAAAACAATACCACAGAATTAAATTTAAATCAAGTTGTAAAAGATTTGGCTAAACCTTCCCAATTTATAAATATGATCTAGGCATGGCTAAGCATATGACAGATTTTTACCTAAGGGTGACAAGGCATTCATATTCAATAATCAAACTGGCCATACAATGAAAGTTGGAATATCTATATACAAAAACAGGACATTCAAACATTTATATAAACATATGCATGCAATAGTAATTTGAAAACAGGAATTAAATACTTTAAAATACTGGGAACAATATGATCAATAGTGTAACTTGCCTTCGTTGAAGTCTTGAAACTCTAAATCGTCAGAAGGATCTAACTCTCCGGAGTCGTCGAGGTCTATACGTGAAAATACGACAAATTAACTTCAAATTCAAATAAATTCAAAAACTCAGCTCAAATTAACTCCAAATTGAAATATTTTGGTTTAGTTAGCTAGATTATAATTTTATACAAATTTTTCAACTTGAACCACCCAATTTGGAGTTCAGATGCAAAAGATATGAATTTTAGAAGTTTGAACCTAAATCTGCAATTTAAATGAATTTCCCGAATTATTTTTCTACTGGAAAATCTTGTTATTGCGCAATGCTGACGTCATTGGCTAGGAAAATTGGATTTCGGCCGATTTATTTTCCTACAGAAAAATAATAGTGACTGACATGTGGGCCTGCAGTCAATGGACTGGGTCCACGAGACGGTCAACTCCCACCGTAGACGCGGTGTATGGAACAGTATACGCGGGGAGGTGGTGGTGTCGTGCAGGTGACGTGGCGCCGCGTAGGCGCTGACCCAACCGACACGGGGATGACACGAGGGCGCCTAGTCCGACGTGGCAGCAGAGCTGGAGATGACGAGGCTGACGGAGATGAGGGCGGCGCTCGGGTCCGCCCGACAACGGCGAATGACGGCGGCTCACCGGCGGTGAGTGGTACGTGTGTGACGAGAAGGCTAATGCAAATCTATTGACATACCTCCGGGTGGTCGGGGGTGGACTGTGTGGCCAGCGGCGAGCCTTTTTGCGGCGGAGTACTTCGAGTGATGCCGGCAACGGCGTTCCGGCGGTCCCTGGCTCCGACGAGTGCAGGCACCGGGTGGGCGACGACGTGACAATGCCGAAGCCGGGGTCGGTGACGGCAATGCGGCTTGGATGGTGCCGGTGTCGAGGAGCTCCGAGCTTCGGAGGTGCGGAGAAGAGCTCGGATTGCCGGCGTTAGAGAGTGGGAGAGGGTAAAGGGCTTGGACGCTGGATTGAGGTGGAGGAGGCGCTCCCGTAGCCCCTATTTATAGGGCACGGGCGCGGCCGCGGCGGCGTAACGCCCAAGAAGGCTGGGCGGTGATGCCGGCGGCGATTGGGAGTTTTAGGTGAAGAAAGGAAAGGTTAGAGACCGAAACGGGCGCGGGATTGAATCCCGATTTGATTGCGCGCGAGATAATAGCGATCGGGACGGGGATTTGCCAGATCCAGAAGCTTCCCGAGCCATGTCCATGGCGGGGTATGCGGCGAGAACAAGGAAGGTGCCGCGGAGAAGGAAGGAAGGAGGAGGAAGAAGGGGTGAGGCGGGCCCACCTGTCGGCGACTGCAGAGAAAGGAAAGGGGCGGGTGGCGGCTGAGCCGTTGGATTGGATCCAACGGTGAAGGGAGGGCGAGGGCGCATGCTGAATCGCTGGGCCAGCTGGGTCGTGCGGCGCGGAAGGGAAACGGGCCGGAGATGGTTTCGGCCCAAAGACTGTTTGGATTTTTATTTTGGTTTTCTAATTAAATTTAATTCTGGTAATTCAATTAGACTTTAGAATATAGCAAATTAAGTCCAAAAATTTTGAGAAAATTCACAGAAATTCTCTGGAGCATTTGGGACTTAAATAAAATATTTCCAGCTACTATTTGGTAATAGATTTTGCAAATAAAATTGTTTAGCTTCAATTTGATTAAGTAAAAGCTTTTGAAAATTCCAGAAAAAAATCACAAAAATAATTAAACTTTATTTTCTACTGAAATTTGAAATTTGGGCTGTTACAAACCTACCCCCTTAAAGGGAATCTTGACCCCGAGATTCAGGCTTGGTTAGCAAAAAGATCAGGGCAGTTGGCCTTGAGTTCTTCTTCTTTCTCCCATGTGGCTTCACTTTCTGGATGGTGACTCCATTGCACCTTGTATGATCTGATGATTCTGCTTCTGGTAACACATTCTGCGACATCTAGAAGTTTGATTGGTCGCTCCACATAGGTGAGATCTTCCTGAAGGTCACAGCTTTCTAGGAGGGTGTGGTCTTCCGGTACTCGAAGGCATTTCTTTAACTACGACACGTGAAAGACATTCTGTACTGCTGACAAGGCATCTGGCAGCTCTAATTGATAACCTACTTCTCCATGTCTTGCCAAGATCTTGTATGGCCCGATATATCTGGGTGCGAGTTTACCTTTTGTCTGGAATCTCCTCACACCTCTGAGTGGGGTAACTCTGAGATAGACAAAATCTCCTACCTCAAAGTTCAATTCCCTCCGACGATTATCGGCATAACTCTTTTGTCGAGATTGGGCTACTTTCAGACGCTCCTGTATAGCCTTTACTTTACTTTCGGCTTTTTTGATCAACTCAGGTCCAAAGAGCTGATGTTCTCCTACCTGATCCCAAAGGAGTGGGGTGCGGCATTTCCTACCATACAAAGCTTCAAATGGAGACATATGCAAACTGGCTTGGTAGCTATTATTGTATGAGAACTCTGCATATGGCAGATCTTTGTCCCAACCTTTCCCGAAATCTAGGGCACAGAATTGAAGCATATCTTCAAGGACTTGGTTGGTGCGCTCTGTCTGCCCATCGGTCTGGGGATGGTAGGCTGTACTGAAGTTGAGTCAGGTTCCTAAGGCTTCATGCAGACTTTTCCAGAACCGAGAGGTGAACTGAGAACCTCTGTCAAACACGATTTTCTTGGGTACTCCATGTAAACAGACGATCCTGGCCATATATAATTCTGCTAGCTGATTGCTTCAGTATGTGGTCTTGACTGGAATAAAGTGAGCTACTTTAGTTAACCGGTCAATTACCACTCAGATGGAGTCATATCCCGATTGGGTCCTAGGGAGTCCAGTGATGAAATCCATACCAACTTCTTCCCACTTCCACTCGGGAATTGGTAATGGCCGCAATGCACAGCGGGTCTTTGGTGCTCGCTTGACTCTTTGTGAGACATCACAATGAGCGACGAAATTAGCAATTTCGCGCTTCATGCTGACCCACCAATATTTTTCTTTTAAGTCCTTTTACATTTTGGTGCTACCAGGATGAATGGAGTATGGCGACTCATGAGCTTCTTTCAGAATCGACTCCTTTATATCCTGCTGGTTAGGTACACAGATGCGGTCTCCAAACCACACTGTTCCTTGTTCATCCTCGGAGAAACCTGGGGCTTTGCCTCTTCTCATATTCTTCTTGATTTATTGGATGTCTTCATCTTCTAATTGCTTTGTTCTGATCTGGTCCTGAAGAGTCGGTTGAACTTCCAAAGCGTTTACGCAACCTTGGTTGACAATATCCAGATTCAGGTGCTTCAGTTCCTCATACAGCTCTGGCTGATTTTGTTGTACCATGATGGTGTTGCAATACGCCTTCCTACTCAAGGCATCTGCTACCACGTTGGCTTTGCCCGGATGATAATGAATTCCGAGGTCGTAATCCTTTATCAATTCCAACCATCTCCTCTGTCGGAGATTGAGTTCGGACTGCGTGAATATATATTTTAGGCTTTTATGATCCGTGAAAATCTCACAGCGGTTACCGATGAGATAATACCGCCAGATCTTCAGAGCATGCACAATTGCTGGTAACTCCAGATCATAAGTCGGATAATTCCCTTCGTGTGGCCTCAACTGCCGAGATGCATAAGCCACAAGTTTGCTTTCCTGCATTAACACACATCCGAGGCCTTGACGGGATGCGTCACAGAATATCTCGAAATCCTTGCGGATGTTCGGTAGAATTAACATCGGTGCTGAGACTAGCCTCTTTTTCAGCTCCTGAAAGCTTTCTTCACAGGCGCTTGACCATTCAAACTTCTTCTCTTTCTTTAGAAGTTGGGTCATGGGTTTTACAAGTTTAGAGAAACCTTCGATGAATCTGTTAGCCTGCTAGTCGAAGGAAACTTCTCACCTCGGTGACTGATTTGGGTTCTTTTAGTCCATTACTGCCTCAACCTTGGCGGGGTCTACTGCAATTCCTCCCGCGGATACAATATGTCCAAGGAATACCACTTGACTTAGCCAGAATTCACTCTTGCTGAATTTGGCATAAAGTTGATGCTCCCTGAGCTTGTCCAGGATCATCCTGAGGTGCCTTTCGTGTTCTTCTTCATCCTTCGAGTATATAAGAATGTCATCGATGAGGACGACTGTAACATTCCAAAGTAATGTTACCAGAAATAAAATAAATAAAGTTATTGTTTTATTGGATTTTCTGAAAAATTTGAAAGAGTTTGACTACTTATTTGAATTTTTGAAGTTTTTAAATTCAAAAGTAAAATTTATTAAAGTTTTTAAAACTTTATTTAAGTTTAAGTTGAAAAATAAAAATTAAATTAATTTTGAGAATTTTCTGGAATTTTAAAAGCTTTTTCCTAAATGTTTTAAGGCCAAAATAATTTGTTTGCAAAATTAAAAAGCCAATTAATAGTTGGAAATAATTTTATTAAGTCCAAAATAACTCTAGGAATTTCTATGAATTTTTCTAGAATTTTTGGATTTTATTTGCCATTTTCTAAAGCTTAATTGAATTACTGGGATTATTTAAAATAGCAAAACCATTTAAATTCGGAAAAACCTAATGGGCCGAATCCCCCTCAGCCCATCTGTCAGAACCCGGGATTAATATCCCAGATCCTCTGTGCATTTCTGAACTAGTCCCATGATCAGTAGCTAGTTCACACAGTAAACAATTATGGTAACAAATTCATATCACAATTTTATTGATAAACAACAGAGTTGATTACAAAGGAGGCTTACAGGCCCACAATGAAATAAACACAGCGGAAGACGAAGATGTAGTAGGGTCCAGTTAATCTGCCACAAACAATCGACTGGGGAAGCGGCCTAGTCGTCGAGGTCCACATCGGTAGCAAAGTCCTTCTCCTCTGAAATTTTGTTTGCATAAAGCAAGTATGAGCACAACTTCCGTGCTCGCAAGTTACACCCGTCAAGTAACAGAATGACATGCATATATGGATGTAACAAAGGATGGCTTATTGGTTTATTTGCATAAAGCAGCATTTCTTTTAAATACTGGTACTAAGTTCCAAAGCAATTATTTTATAACTAAAATTTATAAAATTCTCAATTTTATAGTCAGATAACATTCACACATGAATGGTGAATGATACCCTCCTATCACATAGCTTCCTGCCCAATTCCTATCTGGATAAACCAGTTTTGAAGAAGTCTTTTTCAAACAAAAACCAAAGTCTAACTTTGAGTAGTTCTGCTAGCATGTCCATGACCGCGGACACAGCTATTCGAATAGTTTTACACTCTGCAGAGGTTGTACAGCTTTACCCACATGGCAAGACTTCTCTAGTTTGTCCGGCATATATCTATACCACCGCTCACTACCTTTGGTAAGCGGTCTAGAGCACGTGTCGAGGCCTTTACAATGTTCTGTCTTAGTGTATTTATGCCCGCTAAGGTTTCGCTACCATTGGACTGGCCATCCTCCAGAAGCCCCCTCTTGCGCCAGATGGGTCTATTGTCTGACCAACACCCATACCAACAACATAGCACCAATGACACTAAGACATCACAAATTATTTAGCCAAGTCCCGACCCATACTTGGGACATGTGGTGGTACGGTATGGCGTAGCATCATGCGCTCGAAGACCGGTCCTTAACTAACTTGGGCGTCTTTCCATAAAAACCCCTGAGCCTTAACCCTGACCAGATTAAGCCCGTGCATAAACCTGCACCCACCAATCATCCATTTCGCCCAAGTCCAAACCCATTTTTATTTTATTTCATTTTTTCAAAGTCATAAACTTCCATAACATTCCGATGCCATGAATACCATCTAAACAACAATTGATTTCTGGCTGAAAACCCCAAAATAAACATGTTTGGTCTAAAAGCGTGGCTAAGCATGATTTTTCTCAAAATGCTCTAGTTTATACTATCGTATCAACTAGGTTTGATCTATGGTGACAATATGTTTGCTTCAATTTTCAAAATTGGCCATACAAAGGATTTTAGGCATAACTATACTTTTAAAACAAGAATTTAAGATACTGATATAAATAAGCATGCAGTAATAATTTAAAACAGAATATAAATAATTTAAAATAATAGGATTGATATGATCAAGGGTATAACTTGCCTTGCTTGATGAGGTGACGTTGTTTTTCTTAACAGAGCACCTTAACAGAACGTCTGGTGTTGAGGTGACGTTGTTTTTCTTAACAGGTCACCTAGTACTCACAAGCACTATCTTCAGGTAGTCCAAGTGTACTATCACGATGATCATACAGTCAAAATCATTCCTCTTATGTTGTTCTTCAATCGGCGTCGAAATCTGATTCTTCGAAGTCGTCGAAATCTAATCGTGAAAATACGACCAAATTCAAATAAAATTCAAATGACAATTCAAAAGAACTCCAAATTAAAATAATTTGATTTAGTTAGCTAGATTACAATTTTACACAAATTTTGCAACTTGAATCACCCAAATCGGAGTTTGGATGCAAAAGATATGAATTTTAGAAGATTGGAAATACATAGAATAATGAATTAGGGTTTGAAGGAATTATTGATCAAAAGAACTCAAAATTAAATAATTTTGGCTTAGATGGCTAGATCTTGATTTTATATGAATTTAGGAATTTGAATCGACGAAATCGGAGTTCGTATGAGGGAGAACGAACCCCGGGAAGTTTTAAATCTGAATAAACCCCAAAATCAGATTTTATTGAATTTCTTGATTTATTTTTCTAAAGGAAATCCTAATTATTGCGCATGGGTGACGTCAGCGACTGATTTTCGGAATTAAAGAATTAAAGGAAAAAAAACTGAAAACCCTGACATGTGGGACCCACATGTCAGTGTCTCGGCTCTTGGTGGACTGGGTCCACGGGTTCTTGGTCGGAGGAGGGGTGGACCGTGCCACACGGGCAGGTGACAAGGCGACCACGCGAGCAGAGGAGGGTGACATGGCGCTGACCTGGCGCCACATGGCGCCACGTATGCTGCCATCTCAGCGCCGGACAGGGCGGTGCTCGGGGCCCAAGGCTCCAGCGATCGGCGGCGCGTTGGACTTCGGCGAGGGTACCAGAGAGAAGAGGGGGACGCGGGGAGTTTGGTTCTTACCCAGGCGACGTAAGGGCACGGTGCAATGGCCGGCGGCGAGGAGAAGAGCGGCGGCGAGTTGCGGCTTGTGGCGGCGATGGGGCTCCGGCGGTGCTCCGGTAGGGTGAGGTGAGCACCTGGGTTCGCGGCGACGCGGTGATGCCGATGGTGTGGTCGGGGTGGTCGGAGAGTCGATGACGGTGGCGCTAGAGGCGGCGGAGGGTTGCTCGGCCGGCGGCGAAGAAATGCCAAATCCGGCGACTAGAGAGCGAGGAGGAGTGGGTGGCGGCGCGGTGATGAGCGAAGGGAGGCGGTCCCGGTGCGCCATTTATAGGGCCGGAGGAGGCCGGGGTGAGGAGACCACGCGCGGGGAAGGCGACGGCCGTTGGCGCGGTTCCGAAGATTGCGAGCGAAACGGAGGGGGAAAAGTGGCCGGCGAAGGCGCGGCAAGGATCACGGGTTTTAATGCGTCCGTTTGCGTGAGGAAAGGACGAGGGAATCACAGCGGTGATGGAGCTCCACACGCGCGTCAATGGCGGCATTTGGGCGCGGCTCCGCGAAGAAGAAAGCGGGGAAGAAGGAGAGGGCGTGGCGGTCGGATGGGGATCCAACGATGGGGAGGAGTGAGGTGGCGTGGGGATTTGGACGCCGTCCGATTGAAATCGGGTGGTGGGGCTGAGAGAGAGGCAGCAGGCGGGAGGAGCGGGCCGGCTGGGGTGAAGCGGGCCGTGCAGGAGAGAGAGAGAGAGAGATGGGCCGAGAGATTCGGCCCACTAGGGTTTTAGGGTTTTGAATTGATTTAATAATTGATTTAATTCCAGAAATTCAAAATGGCTTTAGAAAATAGCAAAATAAATCCAAAAATTTAGAGAAAATTCACAGAAATTCCCTTATTTATTTTGGACATAAAAAAATAGTTCCAACTTATAGTTGACTATTAATTTTGCAAAATAATTTATTTTGACTTGAACATATTTAGGAATAAGCTTTTTAAAAACTCAGAAAATTCTAGAAATTAATTTAAATTTTATTTTTCAGATCAAGCCAAAAGAAACTTCAAGAACTTCAAATAAATTTTAAATTTTTGACTTTGAAAACTTCAGAGATTCAAACAAAGCAATCAAACTCTCGCAAATTCTCAGAAAAACCAGTAAAATAATAATTTTATTTATTTTTATTTTGGTAACAACACTTTGGGATGTTACACCATCCCCTTTTACGCGCACGTAGCCCACTCCGGCCCGTTTTCCGCTCGCCCGCTCCCTCACTCTCCGCCCACCGTCCGATTTACCTCGGACGGCCCTCACCGCACCATGCCACCCCGCCTCCCTCGCACCGTTGGATGCAAATCCAACGGCGCATGACCCATCTTCTTCCCACGCGCCTGACGAGGATTAAAACCTCTATATATTATCTTTAATATATAAAAGACCATACGTCTTCATGGTCGTAACTCGAGGTGCACGACCACCGGTCGAGATTCCAGAGGTTACTTAATGGGTACCTGGTGGACGAAGCTTCCACCGTGAGAAGCGCCGTAGAAGGTATTAATCGATTCCAAGGTATATTCTCATCAGATGATGAATGGAACACGTGCATATTCCATACCATACGACGATCTTATCCAAGACACACCGTTGAACAACCTCATGCGGTTATATGTTTCATAGACATATAACCGCCGAACGTTGATCTCAGATCAACCGTCACTTGACTCCGACCAGACGCAACGCTTCGCATCAGGCGCCTTCTCCGGAAGAAACTGCCACCTCTTCGAGGGCTATTTAAAGATGGAACCTGGACGGATCAAGGAGAGAAACAATAGAAGAAGGAAGACAAAAGCACAAGCGATAGATTTGTGTAATAGTTCTGAGTTAGCAAGAGGGCAAGCAGAGTCCTTAGGATATACCTTGTAAATTCCAGTTCATATTAATAAAGAGCAGTCCCATTATTCCCTGAGATTTCCCACGTCACTTTCTCCTTTCTATTTTCGTAAGATCGACGTCTTGATCGCCGATACCGCGCCGTCCGTGGGGATCGCGCGTGGAATCTCGTAAGAATTTCTCGCTCATCAATTCTTGATCACCATTCCCGCCCGTGACCACCGATGCGGTTATGGCGGGAAGTTGGGATGAAGAAAATTGGTTCGACTTGGCGGACTACGCCGACCTCGACATGGATGCATGTATGCGCGCCATGGAGGAAAACGAAATCTCTTCATCATCCTCCTCTGTCGGCTCGCCAGGCGTAAATCGCGAAGACGGCCGGATGGATGAAGACACACCGCTACAATCAGCGCGCGCAGAGGAAGTGTTTCCGACCGTTCGAACACCCCAAAGCCTCGCAAGCCCGCCCTTCAACCGCAAAAAGGTGACGAAAATTCAACACCGCAACCCGAGGTTCAACATACCTTTGATGCGATCATGGTTGATAGGTACTCACCGCCGCTTCTAGTAATTCCAGAGCCAACCGACACTTAGTGACGGTGTCAATGAAACCTCCATTGGTCGTAAACCAAGCGGGGATGATAAAGCTCAAGATTCCATCGATTCACGGATCAGCCGAGGTCCTTCCAAAACCTCGAGGTGCCGATCACCGATCGCTTCGTCGTGGAAGCTTCTCGCAGAGCTCGAGAGGCTCTCCGCTGATTACGATGGAAGCTCATCGAGGACCGCCGCTGGAAGCACGATGTCAATGCGATCGGAAATACGGATCACAATGCCGCACGGTCCTCCACACATTGCCTCGCCACCACGCCCCTAATGGAGATGGTACGGTGGTCAAGCACCAAATGCCGGAGGTGACAGAAATCGTAGACGCTCACCGATTAATACGCTTGATCCTTCCCAAACCAATGTGAGGGACCGGCAAGATCCACCGTAAGGTCTGAGGATGTAAGCCATCAAACACCTTCTTCTGGCAGAAATCCCTCGAGACCTTCGGTAACTATACAAAACCTGCAGCGAGTCAAGGATATTTTAAATACCGACCCGCCCCGGCAGACTCCGTGTTTTGCCCAACTCGCAGTCAAGTATCGGAGATTATCCAATGCATAATGCAACGCACGTAAGCTTATCGAACGAAGGCACCCGCAAAGTCAGACCATGACTTCATCACAGCATTCTTCCCAAAGCAGAGGCCTACATGGTCGTGTTGGGGATCAGTTGACACTGCGACCACCTCGACGATTCCGACCAACAAGTCACGAGGGGAGGAGATTATTTCAAGAATCCTCGCCATCACTTCATCGAGGAACCATCGCTGACTCGTGATCTCCGACATCACCGAGCAGCAAGCGCTCAAGGCGTTTTACTAACGCCCACGACCGGATCGGGACATTGAGCATCGACAACTGCTCCTAGAAATCGATCTCCAACCGATTACAATCCAGCGCCTTTTCAAAGAAGGCGCCACGAAACTATCACAAGCTGTCGAGCTTTCTCAGCAGGGCTCCAGGCTGTGTGTTGGCCAAATAGGTTCCGACCGGCCAATATGGATAAATTCAATGGGACCCAAAATCCCTTGGAATTTCTCCAGATATACACCACCGCTATCAGAGCTGCAGGTGGTGATGAAAATGTAATGGCGAATTATCTTCCTACAATATTAGAAGGATCAGCCCGATCTTGGTTGCTTAACCTTCCGATCGGATCCGTGTATACTTGGGAGCAACTCTGCGACCTTTTGATTGCAAATTTTCAGGGTACGTATGATCGCCTTGGAAAGGAAGACGATCTCCATAGGATACGGCAAAAATCAAACGAGACTCTCCGGCAGTATATTAAAAGATTTAGCCAAGTCCGTAACTCAATACCGGAGGTTGCAGAATCTTCCGTTATCCAAGACTTCAAAGCGGGATTAAGAAACCGAAGGTTTACGGAGGATTTAGCTATACATCCCCCACGAACAACCATCGAGCTCTTTGACATGGTCGACAAGCACGCCACGCCTGAAGCGGTCGAGTGGAACGGCCGTTGATCGAAAGGATAAAATTCCCAACCGGGCTTGATAGGACTAAAAGAAACAAAAGAAGACTCTCAAGAAAAAGAAGCATGGTAGAGCCAACGACAAAGAGGTTCTTGCTGTTCCTGAAAAATTTACCAAAGGGAGAAAAGATTATACTGGTCGCGGCAAATCTAAAGTTCCGACCAATGACTATAAAAGAAACAAAAAATGGTGTCCTCTTCACCAGCAAGCAGGACACGATCTGCGCAATTGTCGCGCTTGGCAAAAGAAGCTGGAAGATTATTATGCAGGTAAAGGACCACTCCCGTCGATTCAAGAGCTCGGGGAAACAAGCTCCAAGAATGACAAAGATGGTGACGAAGAGATGAAGTACCAAGAACCTCAGCACACCGTTGATGTGATTTTTGGCGGATCTTCTTCATACGAGTCCAGACGTCACCTGAAAGCCATGGAGCGAGAGGTCAACCTTACCGAACCTTCGATCGCCGTTAAACCTTCAAGGTGGTCGGAGACAATAATCTCCTTCAGCAAAGAAGACTGCCCCATTCCTTCAACTCGACCAGGTAGGTTTCTAATTGTCGTTGAACCTACTATTAATAACTGCAAGGTTAATCGGGTTTTGATAGATGGGGGTAGTTCTTTGAATATCTTATTTGCAAGTGCTTTGGAAGACATGCAGATTCCCAAATCCAAGGTAAAACCAGTGAAATATGCCTTTCATGGCATAGTTCCTGGGTCTACCGCTAAACCAATAGGGTACTTGTCCCTACTAGTCACGTTCGGAAAACCCGACAACTTCCGAACAGAAAAAGTTTCATTCGATGTGGTGAACTTCGAGACTGCATCCAATGCAATTCTCGGTCGTCCGGCTTTAGCAAAGTTCCTGATAGCCACGCATTACAGTTATCAGAGTTTGAAAATGCTAGGACCAAAAGGTGTAATCACGGTCCGGGGCGATCAGAAGATAGCCTACGCATGCGATCGGAAGTGTTTAGAATCGGTCGATGAACTCCCACTGTGGAACTAACACCATTAACATGCAGTCAAAAGTTCAAGACCGAAGATGACACCAAAGCCTTCCGACCGGCTTGAAAGAGGTACAACTCGACGGAAGCACTTCTCCGAGGATACCAAGATACCGGTCGGGACAGACTCGACCTAAATAGGAAGAGTCGCCGCCTCCTTCCTCCGAGCTAATCAGACGTATTCGCATGGCAGCGTCCGACATGCTCGAGTCCCCGTGGAGGTGATCGAGCATAGGCTAGCTCTACACCTAACAAAACCGGTCAGCGTGGCTACGACGCTTCGCTTTGATCGAAAAGAAGCAATCCAATCGGAGATTAACAAGCTTCTCAAAGCTGGGTTCATTCGTGAGGTCGACCACCCAGAGTGGCTCGCCAATCCTGTAATGGTTAGAAAAGCCAATGGGAAATGGCGAATGTGTATCGACTTTACAGATCTTA
This sequence comes from Ampelocalamus luodianensis, assembly GCA_036346255.1. Classification (NCBI taxonomy): domain Eukaryota; kingdom Viridiplantae; phylum Streptophyta; class Magnoliopsida; order Poales; family Poaceae; genus Ampelocalamus; species Ampelocalamus luodianensis. The sequence continues at coordinate 20,517,091 of CM070634.1, read as the reverse complement.
ATAAAGCTTGTCCGAAGGATGACTTTCCCTTCCTCGCATTGATCAACTTGTAGACTCTACTCGGGTGTGAGTTGTTAAGTTTTTGGATGCTTATTCGTGGTACCACCGTGTCAATATGAGTAAACAAGATGAAGAGAAAACTTCCTTTATCACCCCATATGGTACTTATCGTTATGTAAAAATGCCATTTGGTCTCAAGAATGCCGTGCAACATTCCAAAGGTTGATGCAAAAGACTTTAGCCCTCGTAGGTCGGAATCTTGAAGCCTACGCTGATGATCCGTCGTTAAAAGCGCCAACGCTGGGATCATATTCTAGACCTACAAGAGACTTTCAATAACTTAAGACGCCATAACCTTAAGTTAAATCCAGAGAAATGTGTGTTCGAGTTTCACGGAAAACTTCTTGGTTTCTAGTTTCGCTAGAGGCATCGAAGCAAATCCAACGAAAATCGCGCCATCGATCGATGCGCGATCCAACCACAAAGAAGGAAGTTCGTAAATTAACCGGTTGTATGGCAACTAAGTCGTTTCATAGCACGGTTAGGCTAAAAAGGACTACCTTTCTTTAAACTTCTCCTAAACATGGAAGTTTCAATGGACTAAAGAAGCAAGCGGCACTTTGAAGAATTAAAACGGTACCTACGAGTCCCCAATCTTAGTGTCTCCAAGATTGGGAGAAACATTACTAATTTATGTGGCCGCAACGCCACAAACGGTTAGTGGTGTGCTGGTCGTAGAACGAGACCATGTTCAACGACCAATATACTACGTAAGTGAAGTCTTACATGGACCAAAAGAAAGGTATCCGTAGGTACAAAAATTGCTCTATGGTCTCCTTATGGCTTCAAGGAAACTAAGACATTATTTTCAGGCCCACAAAGTGGTCGCATTTCACCGGATATCCCTTGGTCAAGTCCCGGGAAACAGGAGTCATCAGGACGAATATCAAAATGGGCGGTTGAGCTTGGGGCGTTCGATCTCCATTTTGTCCCACGAACAGCAATCAAGTCCCAGGCAATAGCAAAATTCATTGCCGAATGGACAAACCCTGAACCCACCCAAGGGCCCGAGTACGAGCACCACGACGAGTGGACAATGTACTTCGATGGTTCCTTGATGTTGCATGGCTCGGGGGCTGGGGTCGTCTTGATTTCCCCTATTGGCGAACAAATAAAATACGCCATTCAGTTTAACTTTCCTGCTACTAACAATGTGGCAGAATATGAAGGTTTACTGGCCGAACTTCGAGCAGCTCGTTCGCTCGGGATTCGCAGATTGCTAGTGAAAGGCGATTCTCAACTAGTAGCGAATCAAGTAGGGAAAGAGTATCAATGCTCTAGTACCAAGATGTCATCATATCTGGCGGAAGTACGGAAACTCGAAAAGCATTTCTTCGGTTTTCGATCCAACACATTCCTAGAAAGGAAAACTTTCGCGCACCGATTGGTCGGATGGCTTCCACACTGACATCCGTCCCGCCCGAGTTTTTCTCGAGAAACTCGATTCACCCTCGGTAGTCGAGCCTTCGAGGACATAGATGTTAGCAAGGAGGTTGCACACCTTGATTTCGCAAACATGGATGCTCCACAGTCGATGATGGTTGGCGCCATCACGATCACTGAGAGATTGGATGACATCGATCTACAATTATCTTCAAGATGACCTAATTCCGAAGATGATGTAGAGGCTGATCGATTGTACTAAAAGCCAAATCATACACTCTCATTGAACGCACCTTGTATAAGCGAGGATCTCACGGAGTGTTGATGAGATGCATATCTCAATCGGATGGCATTAAGTTGCTAGCCAAATTCATGGAGGAGTCTGGAGCACATCATTCCTACTGTAACTTTGGTTGGTAAAGCCTTTAGGCAAGGATACTATCGCCAATCGCCCTTCATGATGCAAAAGAGCTCGTGGACGGCGCGCACAATGTCGGTTTCATAGTCGATAAGTACATCACCATCTCAAGCTTTGCAAACAATTCCTCTTTCTTGGCCTTTTGCAACCTGGGATCGACATTCGGGACCTTTCCCAAAAGCACCGGGCTTTGAGTTCTGCTCGTCATGATTGACACGCTCACTAAATGGATCGGCCGAGCCGGTTGTAAAACTACAACCAAGCCGCCAAGAAGTTCATAACAAAAAGCGTGATTACACGGTTTGTGTACCCAATCGATAATCATCGATAACGTGCCCGCCAAGCAAAGCAATTTCGTGAATTCGGAAGAACTAGGTATCAAGATACATTTCGCTTCGTTGCTCATCCACGAGCAATGGAGCAATTGAGCGAGCCAATGGTATCATAATGCAAGGGATCAAACGACGAGTGTTCACCGCCATTTCAGCGGTCGTGGGCTTGGGTTCAAGAACTTCCTTCAGATATGGGCCGTCGCATCACAACTAGTCGTGCGACCGTGAAACACCATTCTTTATGGTTTACTGAGTCGAAGCCATGCTTCCTCCGTAACTTAAAATTGGTTCGCTCTCAACCGATTCCTTTTCCGAAAGTGATCAGCAGAACGACGACTTGATGACATCAATTTCCTTGAAGAACGACGAAACCAAGCTTTGCTACGATCGATCTACCAAAGAAGCCATGCGTCGGTACCACGATCGTGAAGGTGCAACCTCGCAACCTAATCAGAGGTGATTTGGTTCTTAGAAAATTCGTAACCAAGCGGTCGCAACAAACTTTCACCTAAGTGGAAGGTCCATACATCGTGGTCGGTTACCCGCCAGATCGCACGATTAGCTATGACAGATGGGCAAGTTTTGTCTAATTCTTGGAATATTGATCAATTGCGTAAGTTCTATGTTTAATTTCATGTATTTCATTTTCATTCATTTTTTCAATAAAGATGCTTTTCCTTAAAAACGATAAGTATGGTTGTTTATACTTATTATTCGTTGCATCTGGTCGTATGCCTTTCCCGTTGCTAGTTGGTCGGAGAAGACTCTCATTCTCTCCGATATTCCTTCTGTAGGATCTCCACTACTCATGGTTGCTGACTTAAATGTCACCAATCACACTGGTTTTCGAAGTGATCATTGCTTCAATGATACACACTCATGACCAGACATTCTTTTCTTAAAGAATCATACGAGTATAGAGAGTACCAACTCAGACGATTTACTTAGTTTTCGTTTCTTTCTTGAATTTGAAGTTTGTTATTTTATTTCAACACTCTGTTCTACTCAAATTTGGCTACTGGTCGGGACACAGAAAGCCTCCTGGTCGAAGTCTCTCCTCTCTGCACGTGGTCCTGCCCACTAGAAGGAGCTTCCTAGTGACGGTCTTTTTCCTACGATCCTCGCTGCCAGTCAGATTTGAGTATGAGCACGCCACAAATATTTTACAAATCTTCGTTCTAAGATTCGATACGACCAGATCCGAATATTTCCTAAACAACGGTATTTATCTCTTCATTTCATTTCTTGCATACATTCTTAATGCATATCTTCTTATCAGCAAAATCCTGTCTTTGTTATATCTTCCGACTACAAGTGGTATTTCATAGTACTTCGATAATGGGCAAAATCTAGACTAGCAGAAGTCGTCCGTTGGTTCCGACCACATGATTTCCTAGTATTTCCTAGATCATTGTCATACACATTATCAAGACTTTACCATGGTCATCGTTATTACTCAATTACTCAGGCTCATCGCTTTTAGTAATGTTCATCTACTAACATAAGCAGTCGGGGGCTAGGAGATATATGAGTATTTAACAATATTGATAAGACAAAGCAGGATCTTCTTTGATAAAAGGTAAGTTTTCATTTTACATAGTCTAATGTTACATCCATTTACATGTTGGGACCACCAGACTGGTCGCTATGCGATGGAGATCCGGCTTCCATTTCCTCTGCAACTTTCTCTCCAAGAGGTTTTACTTCCTCGAGAAGTTTTGTTGCTTCACTTTCAGAGCAGTCGAAGTCCTCTTCCACAGCTTTAAGACTAACAGAGGGGTCGAAAGCCTTTAGTTTTGCTAAAGCAACACTAACTCCAGTTACAATAGCTTCCTTCATTGTCTGAGTATGGTTTTCCCTCATAGTTTTGAGCAGACCTTTGAGATCTTCCAAAAGTTGACCAAAGTAGTCCATCTTTTCCGTTGGATCTCCTAAAGAAGGCAAGCTTGATCCTGATCCCATATCAAAGATCATCTTGTTAAGAGCCTTGATCTTCTCATCAAGGCCAAATACAAGGGCTGCCTTTTGGCCACGCTCAAAATCGAGGGTCTTCTCCGCTCGTTCAAGTGCTTCAGTTTTGTAACACCCCAGCCCGACATGAGCCTGGAATGCTACTAAACAAACTCTAATAATTCCAAACTAGACAATCTTAATAAATTTCGGCAGAACCTCCCTTGTAAAGTTAATTACACGAAGGTTCCAACACACAGACAATTCAAATACTAACTAAAACCTTCTTCCAAAGACATCAAAAGATAATCAAAGACATGCTAAGTGTCTAACATAACTAGAGAGATATGAATTTCTACTACTCATCATTATTACATCTAATCCATTGCATGAGACGAAACATAATAAATCTTTGGGCATCTCGCCCAATTACTAAAACAATTACGTTCTGAAGATCATTCATTTTTAATTAGTTCATGTGGCAAGTGTGTGACTAGCAGACTACTTCCCCCCATGCATGTCGTTCTTGGCTCGGGTACCTAAAACAACAATAAAAGCAAGAGTGAGTCCACAGACTCAGCAAGTACAATAAGAAACTATAACATCAGCATCCATGTAAAGGAGATCAACAATAGAACATCTCATATGCAAATGCAATGCTCAAGGGTCCTTTCTCTTTATCTTTCTTTGTGCATTACACCGGTAATGCAAAGTATGCAACCGTCGCAAGATACCCATGCTCGTGCGCGCACGCACAGGACCAATTGCCCAATACTCCGCAAGTATTGGGACCTCATGCCCACACTCCACGAGTGTAGGATCTCGGCCCGCCACATTCATGACGGGATCTCAAAGGAAACATACTTGGTCACCACGTGACCAAGCCTCAACATGATCTCAATATGCACATGCTCATCATTTAATCATCATCAATTTACCACAAAACGAAAACATCATACCACAACAGAGCATAAACATATTTGGAGCATCCACCAATCTTAAACCAACATCATGCCATCAATCTCACTATACTATCACATATCGAAAAAGCACACAAACACCAATCAATCGCAACCACTTAATCAAACAATACACTTGCCTTAACCGCGCGCTAATGGAGAACGTGAAGACGGTGCTGCCTCCGTACCAATCCCCACCTAATACATTATGAATATAAACTAAGACCATAGTAACGAAAAACATGAATTAAATAAGCGAACTCATCAAGTAGCAAATTGCAACGCGATCCCGACTTTGCTTTCTTAAGTACTGAAATGCCCTCTGTGAACAGTCAAGTTCTAAAATTCATATCTTTCCGTACAGTGGTCCAAATTAGGTGTTCTTGAACTTCATTGAAAGGTAATCAAATTTCCCAACTAAACCTAGTTGGTGAGCCTCCCTGATTCGGCCATCTAAAATCACTTTTGAGCTGATTAACAAAACATCGATTTCACGTCACCCTTTCTTGACAGAGCACTAAAACTAACATAACTTTCAGCTCGTTTACCCAAATTTCGCGTTCTTGTGCTTCCCTGAACGCTACGACAATTATCTACAACTTTCGTTATACTGAGATCCTCTAATTCTCTCTTTAACGTATTGCACAAGTCAGATTACTAAAACCTGTCAAAATGCTGACAGATTCGCAGAACGGTCATACTAAATAATTCATAACTTCTGCTACAGAGGTCCAAATAATATGATCTAGCACTTCGTCGAAAGCTATTGACGTCCTCTACAACTCTCTAGGAGAAGCCCAAGACTGAATCCGCACTTAACTACATCAAAACGTCTGTATAACGCGATCTGTCCTGAGGAGACAGAAATACCGACATTGCTACAACAATCAAAAGATGCATCTACTCGGGGGAAAACGGGTATTACCCTTGACGAAACACCGCCGGACGTGAAGAACTCCCAGCGCAGGCCACGATCTCTCCCTCCCCTCTCCTCTCCTCCTTCTTCTCCTTCTTCTTGGCCAAGCGATCTCCCGGGCGGTCCTCCCTCTTCCTCCTCGACACCGGCAATGGGGGGGGCACCTCCTTGGACAGCAGCAGGGGAGGAGCAGCAGGGAGGTGGCGTGGGAGGGGAGGAAGTGGGGCGGCCAAAGGGGGAGGAAGGAGGAGGGATGGGGAGCGGCGGCCACAAGTGGGAGGAGGGGGAAAGGGAGGGCAGCTAGGGTTTTGGGGGAGGGTGGCGCCTCCCCCCCCTTGGCCGGCCACCACATGGCCACCTGGGCCAAGGCCCAGGCCCAGGTTGCCGTACAAATGCTGATTTCCCCCTATCTAACTGCGAAATTAATCATTTTCTATTTGGTCCTTCGTCAATTCAAATAACTCTCTCCCGATTAATTCCTTTCGTATACTTTTGGGGTATTACAAGTTTTTTCTGCACGAGTAGATAAATGTTTTTTAATGTACTCTTTACAATTGGAGTTATGGAATACTGGATTAAGTCTACGACCAGTTACCTTTGATTTTCTTCTCACAAGAGTCGAAAACCTCCTTTTGCCTGGTCATCGCATGTTCGATCGACCGGTCTTTATTCTCGATTTTCTTCCTCGCTTTATTATTATGGCTTCTTTAGCCACAATCTCTTCTTTAATTTTCTCTAAATCTGTCAAATATGATAGAAAGAGAAGATTAAGTTATAAAGAGAAATAAGATAATGGAACCTAGGGGGTCAAAAAAGAGAAATGTCCTTACTTCTCAGATCGGAGTGTTTTTGCTCCAAATTTTTATTATTTGGTCAGTCCTCCGACCACAGCATAGTTTTCGACCATGTGCTACAAATACAAAAAAAAATCCCTTTCTTTGATAAGTTCTTCAAAAGAAAGAATTGTAAAGATGGTCGTAGAACACTTACCCGAATTGCCATATCGTTATATTCGGAAAAGATTGTGTCTGGACCAATCTCGGCTTGATGGTCCGATATCTTTCCCCAGGCTTCATCAAGTTCCTTATCCTCGATAAATCGGGAGAAAAGAGAATTTGTTAACCTGAGAAGTATTTCCTGGAGGAGGTGGAACCTGTTGAGGGTCTCTGGGGATGACTACCTCCGGAGAAGGAGTAAGGATTACTAGAGGATCCTGAGCAGATGCTGAAACCTGCTCGGGGGCTTCTTTTACTACTTCATTCCTCGGTAAATTTTGCTTTAGGAGTATCCTGATCAGGAACCTCCACGACCACTTCTTCCTCAGGAACCTTTTCCTGAGGGATGCTCTGGTCGGATACGACCAGAACACCAGAAGATCTAAAAAACAAAGAAAAGGTAAGAAAGATCCAAGGTATGTATAAATATGACCTTTTCATTTAATATATGTACCTTGTTGATTTTCTGAATTTACCCTTATAGCGCATCGAACTAAAGTTCGCTATGCGCTAGCTTTCCTCTTCCGTCAATCGATCTCACCGGTTCTAAACCGGTAGGGTTGACTAGGTCTTGCACATCCACTGATCGGAAATCAGAAGCGATATCCGCGACCATTTGGTCGAGGTCCCTGATTGCCGGATCAGTAGGTGTAGATTCGTCGACCTCCACAACAGTGATCTCAGCAGACACTGGAGGGTCCTTAGTGACCTTGCTGGAAGGTACGACGACCGCCTAAATTCATCATCAAAAATAGTTAGGCGATAAACATAATTTATCCAAAATATTTATGTTCGGTCACCTACCTCTGGAAGGCTGACATCCTGTGTGGTCGAAGGGGAGATCGGATCATCAATTGGCTCACATCTTTCAGTGACCTCATTGATCCTCAACCCAACCGACTACACATCAAAGAGGATTTACGGTATACCAATCAAAAATAATATGTACGATAACAAGACAGCGGTTGATGTTTTTACCTTAAGTCTTTCAATCCTTTCTTCAGCGGAAACGGCCGCTAAGATCCGAGGAAAACTAGCCTTGTCGCCAGGCTCTCCGGCGCAGATCATCTTGATCCGGCTTCTAATCTCATCAGTAGATAGAGCTGTAAAGGTAAAATGAAAGAGTTAAGAAATAATCAATTGAAATAGGTAAACTGGTCGGAATCATTAAAATGGCTTACCATCTTTGGAGTCTCTAGTCGTATCATCACGACCAATGTACCAGAGCATCTTATGTGCTCAGGCCTTCAAAGGGCTAACCCGGCACGTGGAAAAATCTTTCACCACATGCCAAGATGTTAGACCTTTGACACTAAGAAGCTTGATTGCTTCAGCCCATTTTCCTACGTTTCCCTCTTTCTCCGTAGAGGAGCGCCATCTTGGATTCTCAACCGCCTTCCTACCAGAATAATAAAGGCTGTCTTTCTTCGTGATTTTCATATAAAACCAACTCTTCTTCCATGACGACCACGAAGATTTCGAGTACATAAAAATGTACTCATCAGCTTTCCCACCATGGAGGCGCAAAGTACATTCTCCAGGCGTCCCAATCGTCTTCCCGGACTTTGTCATCCTGTAGTAGTACCTGAGTAGATCCAGATCTGCTGGAATCCCCAAGTACGCTGCGCAGAGATACACAAAGATGCTGAGATTGGCGATAGCATTGGGAGCCAGATTCACTAATTCAACTCCATAATACTCCAAAACCTTAGGAAGGAAGGAGTGAATTGGTAGCCTAAATCCGCATTCTACATATGCAAGAAAAACAGGGATTTCTCCATCTTCGCTGCTCGGGGAATGTTCTCCAGCTGCGGATCTCCAAGAAATCACATCCTTGCTGGGGAGCATCCCGATCTTCTCCAGATTCTCCAACTTCTTCTCACTCAGGTCGGAAACCGACCAGTTGGTGATTTGGTCCGACATGGTTAGGTTCTTTTTGGGTGAGGAAAGCAAAGGAGGTCGGAGGCAGTTTTTTACTCGGGAGATGAAGAAGGAAATTAGGAAGTGAAAAAAACCCTAAGGTTACAAAGGGGTTTTTATAAGCTTCAGAATTTCTAACCGTAATAAGGAGTTACCCAAAAAAGTCCAACGGACACAGAAACTCTTCAATTCCCAAGGCAAAGTTCTCAACTTTAAAGTGAATACAAACCGCTTCAAATGCCCTTGCATTTAAATGAGCGTCATCCCGATACGACTTCATCGAAAGAAATGTGTTCACACGACCTATTCGTTTAAAGTTCGGGGGCTAGATGACGAGGATTAAAACCTCTATATATTATCTTTAATATACAAAAGACCATACGTCTTCATGGTCGTAACCCTGAGGTGCACGACCTCACTGGTCGTAGAGATTCCAGAGGTTACTTAATGGGTACCCTGGTCGGACGAAGCTTCCGACCAGGAAACTGCTCGTAGAAGGTATGAACCGATTCCAAGGTATATTCTCATCAGATGATGAATGGAACACGTGCATATTCCATACCATACGACGATCTTATCCAAGACACACCGATGAACAACCTCCGTGCGGTTATATATTTCATAGACATATAACGGCCGAACGTTGATCTCAGATCAACCATCACTTGACTCACTGCACGCAACGCCGCATCGCGCGCCTTCTCCGAAGAAACCGCCACTCTTCGAGGGCTATTTAAAGATGGAACCTGGACGGATCAAGGAGAGAAGCAACAGAAGAAGGAAGACAAAAGTACAAGCGATAGATTTGTGTAATAGTTCTGAGTTAGCAAGAGGGCAAGCAGAGTCCTTAGGATATACCTTGTAAATTCCAGTTAATATTAATAAAGAGCAGTCCCATTATTCCCTGAGATTTCCCACGTCACTTTCTCCTTTCTATTTTCGTAAGATCGACGTCTTGATCTTCGACAGCGCCCTTCTTCTTCGCATCCTTCTTCTTCCCGAAAGCCGCGCCATTACGCGCCGCGGAGCTCACAACCGCCGCGCAACCGCTCCCGCCTCCCGCGCGACGTGTGCACGACCCGGCGCCCCCAACCGCCTTCACCTCCCACCTTCTCCCCCTTCTCCGCGCACGTCTTCGCCCGCGAGCTCCGCAACGGCCGCCGCCTCCCCCGCATCGATCTCCCCCTCCGGCCACTCCCGGCCCCTATAAAAGGGAGCACAGTGAGCCCCTCTCCCTCCTCATCTCCTCTCCGCAACTCACCTAGCCCCTCTCCGCCCCTAGCCGCCGCATTTCGTCATCGAAGCTCGCCGGCCAAAGAAGCTCCCACCGCCGATTTCGTCGCCGTCAACGACGCTCTCGCCTCGCCGCCGCCACCATCGGTATCACTGCCACTTCGCCGTCCTGGTGCGCTCGTCGCCTCGCCGGAGAACCACTCCATCGGTCGCGCCACCGTCGACCCATTCACGCCACCGCCAAAGCCCTCGCCGCCGGCCACCGCTACGTTTTCAGGTGACCAAAATGTGCGCCCTGAACTCCCCGCACCCCCCTCTCCCTCTTACCACCCTCACTAGAGCCTGCCGGAGCCCCCATCGCCGGCGACCCTTGGTTCTAGAGACGACACCGCTCCGTGCTCACGTGGCACCGCCACGCAGCGCCACCTTGCGACCACGCAGGCGCCACCTCAGCACTCTCGCCTGTGTGGCATGCCTGCGTGTCATCGACGTGGCACGGACCACCCCTCCTCAGTCCAAAAACCAATAAACTCAGTCCACCATACACCAAGTCACAGACATGTGGGTCCCACATGTTAGGGAATTAATTTAATTCTTTAAATTCCGAAAATCAGTTGCTGATGTCATCATTGCGCAATAAAGTCATTTTTCTTTAGAAAAATAATTCCCAAAATTCAGAAAAAAAACCCTAATTCTATCATTTTATGTATTTTCAAACTTCCAGAGCTCATATCTTTTGCATCCGAACTCCGATTGAGCCCATTCAAATTTCTAAATTTATCTAAATTCAAGATCTAGCCAACTAAACCAAAATTATTCAATTTGGAGTTAATTTGAATCTTATTTGAATTTAGTTTGAATTTGGCTTATTTTCACAGATAGATTTAACGACTTGAGAGTCGATTGACGCTTGAGAACAACTATTTGAGCAAGGCAAGTTACATTCTTGATCATATTTGCACCCATTATTTAAAATTATTTAAATTCTGTTTCAAATTATTACTGCATGCTTATTTATACTCAATTATTTAAATTCCTGCTTTTAAATTTATAATTATGCTTAAAATCCTTTGTATGGCCAATTTTGATAATTGAATCAAACATGTTGTCACCCTAGTCTAAACCTGGTTGATACGATAGTATGAACTGGGATCATTTTGGAAAATATCGTGCTTAGCCATGTTTATAGATCAAATATGTTTCATTTGGGGAATTTCAGCCAAAAATCAACTATTGTTTAAATTGTACCCTTGGCATTGGTGTGTCATGGGAGTTTTATAAATGACTTTATAAAATAAAATAAAATGATGGTTTGGACTTGGGCGAATTGGTTGTTAGGTGAGTGCAGGTTTATGCACGGGCTCAACCGGGTAGGTTGAGGCCCAGGGTTCTGTTGGTTGTCGCCCAGGTTAATTAAGGACCGGTCTTCGAGCCGCATCTTGCCGAGCCACATCGTACTACCACATGTCTTGTATGGGAAAGACTTGGCTAATTAATTTGCAAAGTTCCATTATGGTCGTTCCTATTGATGCGGTGGGTAGTCTTTTATGACTTCTGTTAGTCCCACCTGGCGCAAGAGGGGGCCTGAGCTCTGCGGACGGGTAGTCCAAAGGGGGCGAAACCTTAGCGAGGGAGTACTATGGTGGAATAATGCTTTGTAAAGGCCTCGTGATGATCACTTAGTCGAACACCTTCGGAAGTGTGTAAGACGGATATTAAAAGTTGATTATCTCGTGTGGATAAAGTTGTACAACCTCTGCAGAGTGTCAATCTATTCGAATAGCCATGTCCACGGTCATGGACATTCTGGCAAAGCCACTCAAAGTTAGACTTCGATTTCGAAATGTTTTTGTAAAATAGTTTTGACATGGATGGGTGTCCATGAGAAAAGTTATGGGTTGAAGCCCCGGGTTGGTGCTCGTGTTTATGTTGGTGTTAGGTTGGTGCCTACACTATCTTTATCAATACAAAATCAATGTTAGATTTTATAAAACCTGAGCTTTTGGACTTAGTATGGTATTTAATGTTAAATGCTGTTTTCGCACAAATAACCCTATAAGCCATCCTTTGTTACATCCATGTATGCATGTTATTCTGTTATTTGATGGGTGTAACTTGCGAGCACGGTAGTTGTGCTCATACTTGCTTTATGCAAACAAATTTCAGAGAAGAAGGACTTCACTTCAGGTGTGGATCATGACGACTAGGCCGCTACCCCAGTCGATTGCCTGTGGCAGATCAGCTGGACTCCACTACTTCTTCATCGCCTTCCGATGTGTTTATTTAATGTTGCCTTGTAAGGCTATCTTGTAATCAACTATGTTGTTATTTAATAAATTTTTAGCGTTTATGGTTGTGTTATCACATTGTTTACTGTGTGAGCTAGCCACTGATCATGGGACTAATTCAGTTATGCATAGAAGATCTGGGATGTTAATCTCGGGCCTTACAACGACCACAAACTTATCCAGGAATTCCATGAACACCTTGTTCATCATATTCATGAAATAGGCAGGGGTGTTTGTCAATTGAAAGGACATTACTGTAAACTAGTACAGTCCATATCTGGTGGTGAAGGTGGTCTTCGGAATATCTTCCGGTCTGATCTTCAGTTAGTGATAACCGGATCTCAGATCAATCTTCGAGAAGACACTTGCTCCCTTCAGCTGATCAAACAGATCATCAATCCTAGGCAACGGGTATTTGTTCTTGATTGTTACCTCGTTGAGTGATCTGTAATCAACGCACATTCTCATACTATTGTCTTTCTTCTTGACAAATAGTACTGGAGCTCCCCATGGTGAGGAACTGGGTCGAATATACCCTTTGCTTCGCAATTCTTCGATTTGCTTCTTCAGCTCTGCTAACTCGTTGGCTGGCATTCTGTAGGGCCGCTTCGAGACCGGAGCTGTCCCGGGGACTAGATCAATTAGGAACATTATATCCATCTCCGGTGGCATGCCGGGTAGATCATCTGGAAAGACATCGGGGTATTCCCGTGCCACGGGTATGTCTTCCAGTGTCACTTCCTTCAAGCTGGTGAGGATGGAACTCCCTCCGGTGCGGGTCTTGGGATTGAATTCAACAGATATGCCTTGTTCATTGGTGAGGGTGTCGGGACCCAAAATTACAATTCTGGAACCCTCTGTGTATACTGCACTAGTCCAGGATCACGCTAGTGCACACATGGTTAACATAGGTAAATATCGATCAAAACAAGCGATAAATAAAGTAAACGATTAGTTTGAATAACAAATAAGGGTTTTGACCTTATGGTCGAGTTTACACTTATTACGCCACGCAGGGCTAACAGAGAATAAAACATCAGCGAAACAGAAATAACTTCAGTGGAGATCCCATCAATTCACCACAGTAACCGATCGAACCCGCACCTTAACGATCAAGAACCTTCGCGAACTCCTCCTCGAAAGCGGCGTAGACTCCTCCTCTTCAGTAGGTTTGGGCGCAAGTTTTACAACAAGCGTGAGTACACAACCGCACTGCAAATCATACCACGTAATGCAATTTATAGATGCAGCTTATTCCAAAAGAAAAGGCTTCGTGGTTCTTTTGCATAAAAGCAACATTTGCAATTGAATACAATAATAGATTGAAATGCAGTTCAAAACAAATAGACAATATTAATTTAACAGTTATTTTCCACAAAGACACAAAGCTAAACAGATTATTTCACATAGCCACATGACTTAGATCACATAGCTCCTATCCCAACATTTTATGAAAACTACCCCTCGTGTGAAATCCCCGAGCATGTCCATGACCGCGGACGCGACTATTCGAATAGATTGATTAACACTCTGCAGAGGTTGTACACTTTACCCACACGATACAACTAGTGTAGCAAGCACTAATCATAACAAAACGGTTCAGATACTTCATCTCAACATTGACACTCCCGATGTGCTTACAAACCGCTATGCAACCCTAACAAAGCGCTTTGGCATAACACACATCGCTGGATAGGGACACGGCGAACCGCCCCGTGATGCGACTACCTTGTAGTACACACCTCCACCCATAGCCTAACCTACCACCTGAGCGGTCAATGCCAAGAATCCATAACCTACTAAGTTAGGCACGTCCCATACCAGGCATGTGGTCGTACAGTAAGGCTCAGTTCAATAGCGCACAAAGTTAAGTCCTTAATTGACCAAGGCAAGACTTCCATGTTCTAACTAGATCACAAAGATTATCGTTCCCATTCACAGAGTCCACCATATCACAAAGTATCCACCACTTGCCTCAATCTAAATCCTTTCCCACCCAGTTGGTTTTGGTGCAACACATGCTATCACAAAGTAATAACACATAGCACACAGTTTTATACAAAGTTCCATAGTCACTTAGCCAAATTGAATATATACAACTTACATGAGATGTGAGACTCGTAGCATGGCTAAGCAATCGTACTCGCATCTATCCAACCCACGTTGGTGCTACACTATTACCAACTAATAACCAGTCTAGGGTGACAAGGAAATATGACATACAAGGCCAATGTGTATTAACAAATTGGATAATAACTATGCCTAAAACATTTAAATAAATAATTATCATAGAATGCAATATTTGAAACAAAGTAATTTTAAAACTGGGTTCAAGATGATCAAAGGTATGATTTGCCTTGGAAAAGGTCTATGTACTGGTCTTGATCTTGAGGTGCTCCTTCTTCTCCAAAATTCCCCAACGAATCGACGTCTACTCGCAAACGAGACAAAATAAATAAAACAAATAAATAATAGAGGTAGAACAAACTCCAAAAATTAAATAAAAATCTCTGATAAATAGAGCTCGAATTTAGATAAATTTAGGAATTTGAATGGGCTCAAACAGAGTTAGGATGCAAAAGTTATGAGCTCTGGAAGATTGAAAATCTAAAGAAACCCTAATTTGGATTTTCCAGAATCTCCGAATTATTTCTTAACAGAAAAATCGGATTATTGCTCAAGCATGACGTCATCAGAGAACGTTCGAACGGTGCGAAAAACGGACTGACAAGTGGGACCCACATGTCAGGGACACGACTCACGGTAGACCAAGTCTACCGAGCCTCGGGATCTGGAGACCGGTGGACTGAGCCACGCGGCGCACACGTGGCGCTGACGAGGACGCTGACGCAGCGCCACATGGGACGACACGTGCGCACACGGGCTGAGGTGGATGCTGACGCGGACTGCCACGTCAGACCGACGGCGACGACGGCTCGGGTGTTGGAGATATGCCCTAGAGGCAATCATATTGATGATGATATTTCATTGTATCCATGATTTAATCAATGTTTCTTGAATATTGCCTTTGTGTTGATTAACAAGTATGTGACTTGTTTGTGAAACTCTTTACTTGTATGGTTATTCTAAAGTTGTCCCTAGTCGGAGTTCATGTGAGGACACACGTGAATGATGGATTAGCACATGTATCGGTTGATGACCATGTTTCACAGGTCATAGCCATGGAGATGTCAAACCAATAATGTGGACACATGTTTAGAACATGGGGTTGGACCGACCCAACATGAGACATAGTAATTATTCTTATGGTTCTCTCTACACAATGTGTACGCCTTGTCCTTAGATCTGAGATTGTCGCATGTACTTGAGATATGAATCGACCTACTTAGGGGCTATCAAACGCTACTCCGTGAATCGGTAGTTATAAAGGTAGCTGGTTTGTCATGAAGCATGTGCGAGGCATGGTCGGTCGAGATGGGATTTGCCCTCTCTACCGAGAGAGATATCTGGGCCTCGAGTGATCGGATCCGTAAATGCATGGCCATGCTACTTAAGGTTAAGAGTTAACCTAGTAAGGGATTCGGATCACGGGATCGAGAAAGAGTGGTCACTTGGAGCTCGACCGAATATCGTGAGGCAAAGGGATTGGCATGTACATAACGTTGTGATGGTTCGTCCGATATGATCTTTACGTATGTTTAGGAGTTGGCACGCCTTGCTAGAGGCCGCTACCAACTATTGACCAAGTATGTGTACTCGCGCCATGTCTAAACATATGTGAACCATAGGTCACACACTTAAGAAGTGAAGCCTAATTCGGATTGGATCCGACTAGATCGGCATTGAGTCCTAATGGGCCTCTATTCGTAGAAGCCCATTATAAGGACGCCTATAAAAGGAGGGCAGGGGCTGGTTGAGGGTTGAGTTTTTCGTGAC